>CM021102.1:203253708-203495461 GCA_007115665.2 Sequoiadendron giganteum | reverse complement strand
ATTTTTGTCCTTTTGGATTGAGCTACTTATGATAGATTTTTAACTTTCCTTGCAACCTGTGTATTATCCTCTCAAGTTTTTAACTGGTTAAAAGCAATCTCTTATAAAGGATATAAAATTCCTTAGTACTTTAGATTGTCCTTTATGTTAAGGGAGGCATCTAACTATTGTTTATATAATTCAACTTTATTTGAGAGTAAGCATATTTAATCTCTATGTGGTAGATTTAGACACTAAAAGAAAGTATTTGACCTTATTAGGAAAAATAAAGCAAAAAACGTAAAAGTGCATCAAATCTCTGTTGAAAGTGATCCCATATCCTTTGTGATACCTTCCCTCTAGCAACTTGACTATCCTTTGTCTTTTAGGTTATGCATGAGTTTATTCATTTGATTTCAATGGCCTTGCATAACACTTGAAGAAATTAATTGTGGTAGGTGCTTGAGATATTGTCCATGCACTCCTTAATACACTTGTAGGTTGTCCTCTTTTGAAACTTTGTGAGATGGAAATATTTATTAGTTTACCATACTGCTATGAAGAAAATGAACCCTTGACAAGATTTATGATGTTTTAAAAGCCCTCTTGACTACTCAGTTACTTTTCTTTATGTATCTTTTAAAGTTCGTCATACTACCCTATCGCTATTATTATTAATTTCAATGCCCCCTTCATGGTTATGACATGGACTAATCATTGTTTATTTGAATAGTCATGACTGTGATCTCCTTTTGGGAATCTATAGTAAAGTGTCATGCCTTTCTTTGAAGTCCATTTCCTTAAATCTTTTATCTTTGCTCGTTGCTCCTTACCTCTATAGTATCCCTATATTGCATATACATAATAATAACAATTATGGTGATAACTAGTGGACATGGGTATAACATCAACCATCATACAAATGTAGTTTATATCTGCATATATAATACCCCGAGATACTAATATTGTAGCACTAGTCAAAGAATAATTAGCAAACTATATTTGTTGATCAAATACAATGAAAAATAAAATATATTAAAATATAAAACATTGATCTTTTCTATCTACTCCACTATAAATAATAAATACTTCCAACACTCAAATTGGAAGGAAATTTCTATAGTCTTTATTATTTACAATGGAGTAGATAGAAAAGATCACTGTTTTATATTTTACTATATTTTATTTTGCAAATAGCATTGGACAGTAAACCGGCCAATACACTGTCAAACATAATGATTGGACCCTATGAATATATAGGTTATCAATCTTTAATCAATTCAAATGAGAAATCATACTGACCAATAGTATCAATGAAACTTTGATACTATATAACAATGACTAGTCTCAACTTGATGACATTTCAATACCAATGCATGAATATCATTTGGGCCTCATGGCATTGAACATTGTTTTCATTCAGCCATGATATAATGTTCTTACAGGAAGCACAATACTAGTATGATTGAATGTATCAGAGGAAATAGGAGTTAGAGTATATAAAAAGAGAACAAAAATATTGTAGTGTAACCTTATTATTATATAAATAAACAGAAAAATAGTAAGAGTAGGAACCCCAAATATCATGTTCATTGTCTATGTCAACATGCGTGGACTAGAGTGACCCCTTATCTATTTCAATTGCTGATAAGGTTACGGTTTATTCTTATTCTCCTTTGCATAGTATAAGCTCTAACCAATTTTTAATATTTAGCTTAAAAGTCAAGATAGTATTCCATATTGATTCTATGTCAATAGGAGGGAGGAAGTTGTATATGGATTCTAGAATAAACATTGTAACCAAAGCCATGAATTACATGGATGGAAGAAAATTCAATGCAAATGGCAATAGATTTGACATATAAAACCAGAGGATGGCCCTATGATATTTTGAAGCACTATTGTAATGGTGAATTCAATTTAGATAGAGGTTGGCTTCATAAGTAGATGGAAGTGTATGAGACATTTGAAGTTTCTTGTGAGAACAAGATTTAGCTTAACCTACACAACTAGGCAAATGAAGTGTTGTCTTTACAAAACAATTTTGTCAAGAGTGTGGAAGTGAAGGTCTATACAAGATTGTTTGTATGTATTGTATTCAACCTAAATATGTTAGGATCGGTCTCAACAATCATTTTAGTCTTTCAAAATGATATCATCCTTATTCAGCCATACATTATTTTTTGTCAGATGGATGTAATCATTAAGGAAGACCCTTTCATTATTCCCTTAATGGATTGAACTTTCAAGGAGGCCATCTAATGTTGTTGCCTATTGATATCCAAAGCAGGGATGTGAATAAGACTGATGACTATGCAGGCTATATTGTAGATAAATTCATAGATCTTTTAACTTTATCAAGGCATATAATAGGGTGGTCCACTTCAAATGAAACTCTTTATTATGCCATACTATTTTATTTCCAGAATTCATTTGTGAAGTCAGATTTGTACTTCCAGGTTTGAAAATCATATTTTAAAGCAACATCTCATCATATTTCATTTTTAGACTTGTGCATTTTCAGAATTTCATTACCAGATTTTGTTGTGCAAGTTCAATATTCTGATTTTAGGAGTCTAACAGTTGGAAATCATAGTAAAATCAGAATTTAATAATTTTTGGAATTAGCATTTTAAAGTGTTTTTTGGGGTCATTAACTTCAGACTATCTTCTCTTTTGCAGGGGTGGTTGCATGCCGAATTTTTTGGGTGTAAAATATCATAATTATTAGATTTTGTTACCTATCTATGATTAAAAATTATTAGATTGTGAGTTTGATATTTTTTGAAGATCTAAATATTCAAGCTTGGTAAAGAAAAATCATGTCAAATAATATTAGTCCAAAACAAAATGAAGAGTCACTTGATAGATTGTGGGCTAGGTTGAAAAGAAAGGGTGATGGGAAATGTTATTGTCCTTGCAATAATTGCAAGGGCTTAAAGACGAGAAGACTTTTAATCACAACAGCTGAGAAACATTGTAAGCAGCATGGTCATGTTGAAGGGGGGCATGATTATCGTCCATTGGTAAGTTGTTCATTATATGTGTTTATATTTATTGAATTTGTAAATGTTTATATTGTTTTAACATTTTATATATATAAAAAAAATCACTTGATCATGGTTTATTTGTGTATGTCATTATTATAAAGGTGGGGTGCCCTGGGGCACATGATATGGATTATCATGGCTCGGAGAACGTGGTTTTTCAAGCAGAGGAACATGGAGTTGTGAATATCGAAGATGAAGTTAATGATCCTATGGAAGAAGATGATCATGTGCTAGAAAACACAATTGAAGATGATGGTACAAATAAATTGATCCATGACACATTTAGTGGCACAACTGATCATGTTGATCGAGATGACTTTGATGATGTTCATGATTTACCTATACTTTAGAAGGCATACAAACCCCTTTATGAAGGTTCCCAAACAACTCTTCTCTCTACTATATTGTTGCTGGTGAATTTGAAGGTTATGAATGGTTTATCCAACATAGCAATCTCACGAATGTTAAGGTATGTCATATATGTCATATTTTTTCATCTATTTTAATTGTTGTTAGTACATCACTAGTAAATAAAGGATGAAATATGTACCATTAATATTCTTTATATTAACAAATTATTTTTTGTTGTAGATTGATTGGTGAATTTTTGTAGTCCTTTCTCTTCTCCCTCTCCCTTTATTAAGACTTGTTCTGCAATCTCATTTCATTTTTCCTCTTCCTGATGATGGATCACTGTGTGTGATCCGAAATGTCGACAAACAAACTTACACAGTTGAATCCAAAAGCTATATACTGCAATGTTATGGACTGTGGAAAACTCATATGAATTATAGAATAATTATATTTTAAAAGAGAGTAAGAGAGAGATGGAGGGGTAGAAAGATGGAGAGAGAGGTAGAGAGGGATATATATGGAGAGAGAGGTAGAGATAGACATATTTATAAAGAGAAAGAGAGATATTTATATCTCAGTCTTCCTCTCTATCTCTGTGTTTCTCATTATTTCTCAATTTATCTTCCTCTCTCTATTTATGCATATCTATCTTCATCTATATCTCTCTCTTTCACTCATACACACAAAAACTCTCTATTTCCCCTCTCTGCCTCTATCCTCTCTTTCTCTCACTATTGACCCTTCTATCCCTATCTCCCTATCTCTCCCCCCTCTCTATCTATATCTCATTATCTCTACCTCTCTCTTTTCTTCACTCCATCTCTCCCACTCTATATCTCTATCTCTATTTATTTATATCTCTCACTCCTCTCTCTATCTATTTCTATCCCTATATCTTTACCTCCATCTCCCTATCTATCTATCTCTCTCTCCCTATCTCTCTCTATCTCTCTCTATCTCCCTCTATCTATATTACTCCCTCTCTCCTCTCTATCTATTGAGCTGTCTCTTCCTCTCTCCCCATATCTCTCTCCATATCCCTCCTCTACCTATCTCTCTCCCTTTCTCTTCCTCCCTCTCTCTATCTCTCCCCATATCTCCCTCACTCACTCCCTCCCTACCCCCTATCTATCTATTTGTCTCCCTCTATCTCTAGACATGTCTCTCTCTCCTTCTCACTCTTCCTAGAACTCTATATTTATATCTCTTTTCCCCTTTATCTCTATCTCTCCATATTTCTTCTTTCATCTCTCTCTCTATCTCTATCTCATTATCTCTCCATCTCTCTACCATATATATCTTCCTCACTCTACTTCTCTTTATATATCACTTCCCATCTCTATATGTATCTTTCTATATATCGCTCTCTCATTCTCCAGACTCTCTCTCTCTCTCTCTCTCTCCTCCATCTCCATCTCCATCTCCATCTACATCTCCATCTACATCTACATATCTATCTTCCTCTCTATCTCTATCTCATTACCCCTCTCTTGATCTCCCCCCTCTTTCTCTCCCTCTTTATATCCCTATCTCTCCCTCTTCCTCTCTTCCTATTGCAAAATTAATATGATTCAAGTAATGGAGCTTGATTATCTTCCTAATTCAGAGGTTTTGTAAGTGGATGCATAGTTGGTTTGAACTTATCATTTCTCCATTGAGACATTTTTTGCACAAACATATCATTGGCTAAATAACCTACCAATTGACCTCATGTACTACACAAATGTATAAAAAATAGACCAATTTTTCTCTAATTAACCTTCCACACCTCTTCAGCATACCCATTGCACACCAATGTGCAATTGCTAGTTATTTGTTACTTTTAAATTTTTTGTTTGTTTTTAATCTCTTTTCAATTTTCTTGTTAATTTATTTTAAATTTTAGCATTTTTTATATATTCTTATTTGTAATTTTATATTTTCGTACAATTTATTTTCTGATTAATTATTTATAATTTATAATTTATATGTAAACATATAATTTATATACTTATAATCTCTTTTAAATTTGTTATAATTTAAAACATATTTCTTATTTGGTTAATTTCTCTTTATATATTATATATTATATATTTTAATTTATTTTCTTTATTGTTAAAATTATATGTTTATTTTCTTGTTATTTATAATAATTTTTGTTTATTTTTTAATTTTATTCCTATTAATTTTTTGTTTGTTTATGCCTAATTTATTGTTATGTTTTTTATAAAATATTTTTCTTTCAAACTTTGGATTTTTGATATTTTAAATTTTGGTTCATTTAATTTTTACTATTTTTTATCAATACGTTTATTTGCATTTCCTTTATTATAATTTTTGTTTATTCTTATAATTATATGTTTATTTACTTACATTTTTTTATTAATTTTTGTTTATTTATATTATGCTCTTTTACTTATTTGTTTTTTCTATTAATTTATTATTTTCATGTTTTTAACTTCTTTTATGCTTATTTATCATTTTTTGTTTATTTATTTATTTGTATTTGTTACTTTTATTAATTTTTTATCTTGTCTTTTTAAATTATATGTTTATAAATACATATAATTTACAATTTATTTGTATTTGTATTTTATACATTTATTTAAAATTAAGCTTCTAATTTAATTTTGAAAGTCTCCTTGGTTAAATTTTATGTTTCGTTCTTATTTTATATATATATATTTTTAATTTATTATTTTTCATTTGATTATAATTTTTTTGTTAACATATAATTTATAATCTATATGTTAACATATAATTCGATACCCAACGGTCCCCCTCTGCCCCCTAACCCGTGCTCCTGTCTTTTGGGCCCGTGTCTGTCAAGTACCACCCTTGCGGGGTTAGTGCTTTCACCTACGGGCTTTTCGAAGTCTTTGGCGGTTCCAGGCGAATCTTTTATGTTGGCGGTGGAGATCTCTCTGGTTGTCAGTTGGAAGGATGTGCTTTCCAATGGAAAACAAGTTTCCTCCTTGTTTCCTTCTTTACCTAAGGTTGTCTCGGCTTCTGGAATGGAGTTTGACACTCCTGATTCGATTTGTGACAGGATTCTCTCCTCCATGGAGAATGTTGTTGTGGGTAGATTTCTTTCTTACCATCCAATGGTGGATATGGTTTGAAAATGGGTTGCGGTAAAGTGGTGCCTTAAGGGTAGTGTGGAGATTTGTGCGATGGCTGGTGGCCTTTTCTTGTTTAGATTCACGATTGCGGAGGACATGGTGGCAACCTTGTCATCGGGTTCGTGGGTTTATGGGAAACATAGCCTGGCTTTGTGTCGTTGGAAACCTGGTTTTGACCCTGCTACAAATCTGAATAAGTTGGCTCCAATTTGGGTGCGGCTGTCGGGCTTACCTCTGGAGTATTGGGATGAAGCCATCTTCAAAGGTATTGGGGATTCATTGGGTCAATTCATCACCACAGATTCTATCACAAAGTTGAAATCTAGGTTAGTCTTTGCGAGATTCTATGTCAATATTTGTGTTGATGAAGTCCTACCAAACGTTGTCAAGTTGTGTTCTAAATTTGGCAGCTAGATACAACTAGTATGTTATGAAAATGCTATGGTATACTGTCAAAAGTGTGCCAAAGCTGGGCATCTAATTTTTGATTGTAAATCCCCAGTTAGTCGGGAAATGTTTCGTGGCCGCCGAATGACTCTGGGATTGTTCCCCTAGGTGTTGCCCAATCGCATGAGGATCCTCAACATCTACCCTCCCTTTTCGGTCCACCTTCTAAACTATTTGACCCTAGTGCTTTTCTAGAATTTGTTGTTAAACCCCTATCTATTCTTTTGACTCAGGACCCTAGCTCTTCAGCTGTTAAGCCCCTGTTTGAGGGGGTCTCTGGAGGGACTCTGGTCCCTGGGTCTTCGGCTATCGACCCTCTATTTAAGGTTGTCAATATGGGGACCTGTGAAGCCTTGATTGAGGATGGTGAAATATGGGAGGAAGAGAGCTTTGGTATGATTGATGAATCTACTGAAAGTATGGGGAGTTTGAAGCTTGAGAAAGTTGGGGAAGAAGAGATATGGACAACGCCAAAGAAAAAAGGAAGGAAAAAGAAGGCAAATGTAGGAGGGGACTCTAAGCTAGGGAGACCTTCTCAGAGGCACACTAGGATGAGAGAAACAACAAATGAGATTGTCTTGGGAAAGCAGAGGACATTGGATGTGTTCTCAAAAAAAGGTCAGAAATGAGAATTATGTCATGGAATGTTTGTGGGCTTAATAGCTCCCACAAACAATGTGCTTTGAAGGACTATATAGTGGAACATACGATTGATGTTTGTCTACTTCAAGAAACCAAAATGATGATGGTTAATTTTGATAAAATTGCCAAAAAATTTTGGCCTAATGCTTCTTATGCCTATAGTGATGCTAAGGGTGCTTCGGGGGGTTTGGCTGTTCTTTGGAACCCATCTTGTTTTCGGGGCTCTGAAATATTCCACTGTAAAAATAGTGTGGGGGTTTTGTTCACTTACCTTGGTGAAGCCTGGTCTATAGTCAATATATATGCTCCTAATCAGAGGAATGCGAGGAGTATTTTGTGGAATAACATGGTGGCTAAAATTAATCTGAATAGGGGAGGTCATTGGCTTGTTGTTGGAGATTTTAACTCTCCCCTTTTCCCATCATAAAAAAGTGGTGGCCTTCTGGATTACTTTGACAATATGTCTGATCTAGCTAATTTTTTGAATTCTTCGGGTTTAGTTGATATTGAGCTCTTGGGCCAGAATTACACTTGGTCTAATAGGCAGGCTGGTGGTAATCTGATCCAGGTTTGGCTTGACCGCTTCCTCTACTCTCCTCATTGGACTAATGTCTTAAATACCAATCTAATAACCTTTCCCAGGATGGTCTCTGACCATAACCCTCTTTTGCTGACCACTAATATTTGCCCTATTGTTGGTCCCTTTCCCTTCCGCTTTGAGATAATGTGGAACTCTCATCCTGATTTCAAAAATCAAATTGTTGAATGGTGGAATATTCCTGTCCAAGGATCCCCCATGTATAGGATCTTCTTTAAACTTAAACATATTAAAAACATGGTAAAAAGATGGAGCAAGAATGTGTTAAGGGATGTTTTTCAAAGGAAAAAGTTGTCAAAAGGAGAGTTGAGGACTTTACAAAAGAAAATGGAGGAGGGAGATGATAGTCAGCGGACACACAACTAGGAATGGGAAACCAGGATGGAATGGGAACGGGTTCTAAAAAGTGAGGTCTTTTGGAAGCAAAAATCAAGAGTCTAGTGGCTGAAGGAAGGAGATAGGAATACCTCCTTCTTTCATGTTTTTTCCATCAAGCATAGGAAAAGGAACCAAATTTCTAAACTGACCAATGCTACTGGGGAGGTGATTTCAAATCATGCTCAAATTGGCCTTTGTGTGATTAGCTATTTTTAGGAGGCTTATTTGGCCGCTATTGAGGCGCCTAACCTAGCAATGGACAATGCAATTCTCAACCATCTTCCTACCTCCATTTCTCAGGAAAATAATTTGGGGATCCTTAGAACTGTTTCTATGGAAGAAGTCCGCCTGGCTACCTTTAGCATGGGAGCTTTCAAAGCACTAGGGCCTGATGTTTTTCCTCTTTCTTTTTTTCAAACGTTTTGGGATACTTTGGCTGGGGACCTTGTGCTTGCGGCCAGGGACTTCTTTAAATCAGGCAGGATCCTCAAAAAATTGAACCACACTTTCATTGATCTCATCCCCAAGATTAGTGAGCCTCTTTCCATGACTGATTTCAGACCTATTAGCCTTTGTAACACCTTTTATAAAATCATTTCAAAGATCCTTGTCAATTGTATCAAACCTCTTCTAGAAAAAATCATTAGTCATACTCAAAAGGGGTTTGTCCCTAGGTGACATATTCTTGATGCTCCTTTGACAACCCATGAACTACTCCACTCAATGGATAGATGTAACTATGCGGGGATGGCTCTCAAACTTGACATTTCCAAAGATCATGATAAAGTTCTATGGGACTTCATCCCGAAGGTCTTGGCTAAGTTTGGTTTCAATAGTTTGGTCATCAAACTCATTATGGAATGTGTTAATACTGTCAAGTACTCAGTTATTGTTAATGGATCCCCCTTTGGGTTCTTCTCTGCTGGTAGAGGGCTCAGACAAGGAGACCCGCTGTCCCCCTATCTTTTCATAATGGTTGTTGATGTGCTCAACAGGAATTTCACGGGTCTGCTATCAGAGGGCTCCATTATGGGCATTAGAGCGGCTTCCTCCTTGGATTTGATTATTCTGCAACAATTTGTGGATGATAATTTTCTTTTTGGGAAAGCCTCTGTGGTGGAAGCCAGGAAATGGAAAGCTTGTCTTAACAACTATGCCTCTTGTTCTGGTCAAAGCATCAATTACCATAAAAGCATGATTTATTTCTTTAACTGCATGCCTAATTTGCAAAACAGGGTGATTGCGGTCCTGGGATGTGTCAGTGGATCTCTCACGGTTAAGGAGGTTCCCACTGATTTCTGGAAAGGATCCAAAGGAAATTGGTTGGGTGGAAGGGCTCAATCTTAAGCCATGTTGGAAAACTCCAACTTCTCACTGCGGCTCTCCAAGGTATCCCCACTTACTTCCTCTCCATTTTTAAGATGCCTAAGTACATTACTGATAAATTTGAAAAAATTCAAAGGAATTTCCTCTAGTCTGGGGTTTGAGGAAAAAAAGAAACTTGCTTTGGTGAAATGGGAAAGGGTCTGCTAGGCCAAAAATTGTGGTGGACTTGGGATCAGGACAATCATCAACTCTAATAGAGCTCTGATGGCCAAGGTTGGTTGGGATCAGTTAATGAACACTAAGGGTTGGGGTAAAATTATGAATTCCAAATATCTCCAGGATAGGCCCTTGATTGATTGTCTCTCGGAGTCTCACCCCTAGGGCTTTGTTGTCTGGAGGAGAATTTGTAGCACACAAAGCCTGTTAAAGAAAGGGAATAAGTGGAAAATGGGAAATGGGATTAGAATCAGATTCTGGGAAGATTATTGGCTAATTGAATCCCCTCTTGCTTGCTCTGACTTTAGGGCTATGATGGGTGTGGCCCAAAGATTCTTTGGCATCCATATCAGTGACTACGTTTCTGGACCCCCCGGAGCTAGGATTTGGAGAGACCTTACCCTCTATTGCCCCCAATCCCATGACCTTTGTTTTCTGGCTCGGCCCCTTTAGGTGATTCTTTCTGGAACTAGGTTTTCATTCTATGATAGGGAGGATGAGTTTTTTTGGACTTTAGACAAACAGAGGGATCTCTCTGTGTGGTAGGCTTACAGACTGCTGACAAACAAAAATTTTGCTGAGGAACACTAGAAGAAGGTTTGGAATCACCACATGATCCCTAAAATTAATTTCTTCTAGTGGACGGCCTGTCATAACATGATTCTTACCCAGGACAACTTGAGGAAATGGGTTTTTTTTTCCCAATAGATGTTTTCTTTGCAAGAATGGGGAGGAATCTGTCAGTCACCTTTTATTACACTGCCCATTTGCTGCTAAAGTTTGGGGGTTGCCTTTCGAGAAACTTGATGTCCCTTGGGTTATGAGCAAGGATCTCTTATTGTTCATTCTAGGTTGGTATAGTCCGTATTCCCACCCTCTGCCTAGTAAAATTTGGAATCAGGTCCCTCCTATTTTGGGATGGTGTTTGTGGAAGGAGAGGAATAACAGAGTTTTCAGGAATGTTGAGAGGAGCCCCAAGGATGTTTTTGGCTTTGGTGCTCGGCTTATGGAGGAGAATATCTCTCTCTTTAATGGGAAACTCCCAGAGACGGGGCCATTGGATTACGAAATAAAAATGGCCAAGGAGTGGCACCAAGAGTTATAGGCTAACTCTTTTGATAATTCTAAACTCTTAGATAGGAAAAATACTAAATGGGAGCCTCTAGATAGAGGATGGTTTAAACTTAATTTTGATGGGGCTACTAAGGGAAACCCAGGTAGGGCAAGTATTGGTGGAGTTATCAAAGATCTTGTGGGGGCTTTGGTGGCAGGATTTGCTAGAGGTATTGGGTTTTAGTCTTCATTAGTGGTGGAGGCTCGTGCACTGCTAATGGGCCTCAAAATTGTTGTTTCTCTAGGGATTGATTATCTCCACATTGAAGGAGACTCCAAGTCTATTACGGATGTTGTGAATAAAGACAGACTAATTGGCTAGAATACTAAGGATATATTGTTGGATGCTAGTTTCCTTTTAGCCAAATTTAGGGAGAAAAAGGTGACTCATATTTTTAGAGAGGGCAATCAAGTGGTGGATGCCTTGGATAATCTTGGCTCTAGCTAGAAATTTGCTAAATGTTGGAGGAAAATGGAGAGGTTACCGCCAAAAATTCAAGTTTTAATCACGCAGGAACAAAGCAACCATGTTCTCCAATGATTTTAAATCCTTGGATGACAGGAGATGAATGGGGGGTCCACCTGACTGTTTTGGGGGTCTGTTGGATGAGTGTCAACATTGAGATGGTGTACAGGTGGTGGGTTTCTGGTAGAGATTTTCGTGTGTGGGGCACGGTTTGGAGGATCCACATGTCTGTCCTTTGGACATGGTGGATGGGGTTTGGTTCTAAGGTTAGGGAAAGGTGGAGGGGTTTAAACTTGAAGGATGGCAACATGACTAAAATTGGCGGCTTAATGAAGGTAAGTTGGAAGGACATGACTTCATTAAATCTGAGGAACCGTACCGTGTGATCTATTCTCTAGGGGAGTGTGGGATATCTTGTTTTATCTCATTCTTGCATCAGTTTGTGTGAGAGTATTTATAATGATTTGACTCTTCATTATAGAAGATTACCTCCTTCTAGGGTCTTCGAGCTTGATAGTTTAGCGCGGGTCTCCTTTGGCACCTTTTGGATGGTTTCTAATTTTAGTTATACAGCCATTCCACATTGTTTTTTGTGCATTCCCTACATGCCCGCCAATTCTTGCCTTGCTAGCCGCAATCATCTGAAGGACTATATTAAATTCATTGTCAAATCACCCTGTGGTGATTTTCCCTTCCGCACATGCGACCAGTACGCGTGTGTTATTAGCCTTTGTTGTATACCTTTCCTTAACAATCACAATGTGATATTCATTCGTAGCTATTGCATTTGGTATGTTTTGAAAATTCTTGGGCTTCTTGTGTAGATTGGTAAAATGGGTTGTGAGTGAGTGAGGATTGAACCAGAGAACTGCGAGGAGTTTCAAAACAACCCTTTAGTCTAGCACATCTGTGTGGAAGGCAACATCGCTCTGCTTATGGAGACCTTGGTTGGTCATGATCCTAACTTGTTGGGCCAGTTTTCCAACTCGTGGAAGGATTGTCAGGTCTCCATCAGAGGTATCTCATTTGAAATCAGTGAGGAAGTCATAGCGCAAGCCATGGGATTACTGTGTACTGGGAAAAAATACCCCAAACACACCAAGAAATCAGATCATGAAAGCTTAAAAGATATTTTTAGAGGTGAGGAGGCTCCAGTGTGGAACCAATCGGGATTTGAGAGAGATGCTCTCCCAAAGCCCTAGGATCAAGTGTGCATGGCGTTGATGAAGTATGTCACCTTGGAAGGTAGTTTTAAAACTTGCTTCTTTTATCACTTCCCCCTATTACATCATTTGAGACACAAGATGTTGCTTAGTTTCCTATTCTTTCTTTTAATGGACATGGAAAACTCGATCGAAAAGTGCAAAGAGTCGGCTAGCCTTAACCCCAGTGATCTCCTGCCACTCCTGCTCCATTAGGGGCTCATTCTAAGACTTTATCACTTTCATATGGCCCTCTGTCCTCCTAAATCTATCACGACTATTTGCATTGAGAACATTGAACCCTTGTTGACTATGAATTATTCCCCGACCGAGTCTAAAATCTCTTCCCGAAAGTCCAATACGGGCACTGTGGGGAAAGCCAAGGTAACCACCAAGAAGCTTAAGGGTGGTCTGGGTAAGGCTCATGCCAACACAGTAGAGGGTCTCTGTGAATTGAAATCTACTCAGGTAGGCTCGGCCTACAAGGCTACCACTACTAAAAAAGGAAAGGAGAAAGGCATGTTGGCCCTGACTGCTAAGGATGGAAAGGGCAAGAACGCTACAAGGAAAGACTCCAGAGATGACATGGTTGTGGGGACCAGTGAGATGACTGGTGGGGAAAAAGCCAGAAGGAGATCCGAAAGGCTTGCCAAGAACAACAAAAAGAGGCTAATTATTGAAGATTCAGAGGAGGAGGAGTCTGACAGCAAAGGGTACAAGGAAGAAGAAACTGAAGATGATGAGGAAGAAAATGTGGAGGGGCCCTAGTTTACTCTTGAGGACAACAAGGTTCCTATTGATGGCTCTACCTCTCACTCTCTGCATCCCTTGGTCGAAGAGCCTGGGGAAGTCCAAGGGAACATGGACATTGGGGAGGAGTCTTGTGATGTGGTGAAGAGAATGGAAATGCTTGACAAAAGGTTTTGGGGGTTGACCCGCTTCACCAAGAAGTTGGGTCACTTCGTCACAAGCACTCTGTCTAATTCTATAAAGGAGGAGCTAGAGGGAAACAATAGTCAGGAGAACAAAGAGTGGGCTGGTGATGAGGCAATGGACCTCTTGATTAAAAACTAGGACAATGCTAGTTAGTTGCTCCCTATTCCTGTCTGTTGGCTGACTCTTTGCAGTCTCTATGCTACCCGTGGGCTGTTTCTGCTTTTTGTTTCCTTAATGTTTGTTGTTTGAACTTTTTTTTTTTTTTTTGGCCCTAGTGGCTCGTTGTGAAGGGTATGATGACCTGTAAATGCTGCTTAACTTTTCAAAAATATATAATTTATAATTTATGTGGTAACATATAATTTATAAATTATGTGGTAACATATAATTTATTATTTATAATTTATATGGTAACATGTATAATTTATAGTTTATGTGTTAACATATAATTTATAATCTATATGTCAACATATAACTTATAATCTATATGTCAACATATAATTTATAATCTATATGTCAACATATAATTTATAATCTATATGTTTATAAATTATTTGTCTATTTTTAGATTCTTGGTTATTTATAAATTATATAAATAATCATATAATTTATAGATAATGATATTTATATGTTTTTTATTCCTTGCTTGTGTTATTTATTTTACTTTATTTATTATTCGGCCATTACCTTTTGGAGTGGGTTTTAAAACAACTTATGCCCCATTGCTTCGTCTAGACTGGGCCCCTTTTAATAAACTATTTTAGATATTTCACCTGACTTTATTATTCCCTAAGTCTAGGTTGTCCCATGCCCCACATTTAAATACAAATTTAATCTATCGTTTGTCATCGGCCTAGTCGGTGTCCCCTTGTCCATTTAATAAATGTTTTATTTTTCCAAGGAACAATTTTAAATGACCATCGACCAACTGTTGGTTGATCTCAGCCATTCCTTGCAATCCCGTGATGACCCCACCACAGAGTCTCAACTGATTGGATATCACGGGTGAGCGCCACGTGTCTCAGCTGGCGATGCCAAAAATATAATCAAATTTATTTAATATATCTGTTGGGTTTTAGTGTGCTATACAATAGGTTACTAAAGTGGCTACAAGATGCACATGCTCAAAATCAACAGAGATGTTATAATCTCAATGAAAAAACTACTCGATAGTTATGTTCAACACTGGTGAATGTCTTGAGCGAACATGATTGCCGATGGTGGAGATCAACGGTTTCCCACCATTGCATGATTAGAAGATGCAAGGTGTTTACTGATCGTGATATCACGAGAAAATGCCACATGTCTCAGCAGGCGATGTTGAAAAGATAATCAAATTGATTTAATATATCTATCGAGTTTTAATATGTTATATGGTAGGTTACTAAAGTGGCTACGAGATGGACATGCTCAAAATCAACGAAGATGTTATAATCTCGATGAAAAAGCTACTCGACAGTTATGTTCAACACTGGTGACTGTCTTGAGCGAACACAATTGCCGATGGTGGAGATCAACGGTTGCCCACCATCGCGTGATAAGAAGATGCAAGGTGTTTACTAATCACGATATCACGAGTGAGTGCCATGTGGATTTCTTTGGTGATGCATAATATGGTGGGCCCTTGCTGCCATGATGGAGATCATGTTAGCTTGTTTTGGCAACCATTCAATGATCTGACAGAAGTGAAAGATCGACAACTGATATTTGAGTTTGGCCCTATTAGGAGAAGAAAAAAGAATAATGAAAAAGATCTAAAAGTTGATTCTCAACATGAGAATGTATTATACTCATGAGGTAATAATAGTTAAAAAATAAAAATGAATTTAATTATTGTAAGAAAAAGGATCACATAGTGTGGACTTGTATAACTCGAGCCAATGATCTTGAGGGAGAACTTAAAGAAAAATCAAATGATGTTAGCTTAGCCTATATATATTTGTTTGTTTCAATCAACATGTTTTGTTGTGTGGAATGTAAAACTTAAGGTAGGGTGTTGGAATATTAGGATTAACATTCATAAATTCACCTTACTAACTTGTTTATTTTTGTTATTAAATAATTAGTTATATTCTTATAAGATAGTAGTTCAAATGGGAAGGTATATTTGAAAGGCTTTGTAAAAGCCATATTGTAATATATTCCCAAATGAACTGTATGATATAATTATTACTTTGAGTGTTTTTATGTGCAGATATAAGTTCTCTTGACTTTTCCAATATATTTTGTATGCTCTATTAGCTATGATTTCATGATTAATTTTCCACTTTCGACACTACTTCTTACTAACTTTGCCATCCAAATTTGGATCTTAGACTAAATATTTCATAAAGGTGCATTTTAATTTTCTTACTATCACCTTTGGCTGAATTTTTAAATTCGTTCAACCATGCAAAAAGTGTGGTTACTTTTAATTATTTCCACTTAAATGTTGGTTAAAATTTTCTAATTTTCTTTCCATTTAGCTAGTCACAATTTCATACTAGCATTAGTACTTGAAAATGGCAGTTTACTTCTACTTAAAACTTGTGGCAATTTCATTAATCTCTTGCTACCTCTGGTGTTGAATTGGACTAGTTATGTCATCTAGGATTTGTTCCTCAATTTTTTTTACTTTTTTCAAAAAAAAATAATGATGGCTATACTTGTATTACCATGAATGGACATAAATATGAGGATTTTGGGTGTTTTCATTCAATTTTTCATGTTTTCCCCTTAGCTCCTACTTTATATGTGTTTTTTATGGAAGCCTTTGGATATCTTTTGGCTAATAGTATTTCATGGAACCTTATTAAAGGTGCTACTTTTCCTAACTCTATAGCCCAACTATTCAATGGTCATTTTTCTAATGACTCATTTCTCACTCTCTTGGAGGACAAACGTGACATTGTTTAGGATATTCAATTCCTGGATATTTTCTGGAAAGCTTTAAGGTCAAATATATAGTGGCATAATACTCAATGTTATAGGAAATCCTTCTTAGCCAAGCTCAATTGGTTCAATTCCTATGGATAGAAGGGGGTTGATCATAAGGAAGTGTTGTGATTCCTAAGCATCTCTTTTACCTTTTAGGTTTCTCCTTCCTCTTTAAGGAAACATATCATTTCTAGAGTTGAGAAAAATTATCATATTAAATTATGAAGCCCATTTCTTTGGCAAGGAGATTCCATGTGTGTTCAAAAATTCTTGTTGCACACATTTCCATTACTCATCTTGCTAAGAACCTTGCAAATCCTCCTATTTGAAGATTGAAAAAATTCAAAGGTATATTTTATGGCCTCCCTTTAACCAAGGAAAATGGTTTCACAAAGTATCCTAGGATTTTTATTATTTCCCTCATGACTATAATAGGCTTGGCTTGCTTTATATTCACTACTCTAAATGGCGCCATAATTTTAAATTTAATTAACATACTCTAGAACCTAACGAAACCAGGTTGTAGCTCATCAAATTGGAGAAGTGAAAGGTCAATACCAGTGCTGAGGAAGAGTTTGGAGGAGTGAAACAAGGTCAATACCAGTGCCAAGGAAGAGTTTGGAGTTAAAACAAGGTCAATACCAGCGTTGGTGAAGAGTTTGGAGGAGTGAAAACAAGGTCAATACGAGCACCAAGGAATATGATGCCCTTAATATTAAGTTAAAATTTGAAGAAGGAATATGATTGCATCAAATTCCATTTCATTTATAAAAGGCTCAAATGGATTTATTTTTAACCTTAAATTATTATCACACATTCAAAATTACAAAATACCAGTTGAATGAAGAACCTTCATTTGAAGGCGATGTCGTCATGACCTTTGAATGAAGAACCTTCATTCAAAAATGATGCCATGTCAAGAATTTCAAATGAAAGTATTTTTTATTTTTAATATTTCATGTCCAAAATGCTTTATAAAAGGAACCTTTGCATGAAGGACCTTCAAATGAAGACCTTAATTCAAAGGTCCTTCATTAGAAAATCCTTCATATGAAGGTTCCTTTAATGTCATCCCATTATAGCTCTTAGATTTGTTATAGATATTTTTGTTTTGAAGTAGAGATTGGACCATCAAATAGTGTCACCATGACTCTACCAAGATATCCATCAAATTGATAAACCCTGACTTAACAACCATAAATTCACAAGAAACTTGCCCCTATCAGCCCTAGGGCATCAATTCAATGCCAAGTTTCTTGCTTTAACAGACCCCTAAATGAAATGAACCTCTATCATACCATGATGCACACCAATCCACCGAGTTATAGTTCCAAGACAGTGGGTGGATTGGTGAATGTCATTTCTATTTAGCCCTCAAACCCTTACATAGGCAAAATAGGGCAGTCCTTGTATTTGATTGTTTTCTCCCACAAAATAGTGATTGAGCACTTCAAAAAAAATTCAAATGAAAAGGAACACATATTTATCTACACCAATGATCTCAAAGCATTTCAAGCTTGTACGGATCCAGACAACACAAAAAAATTTCAAAAAAATAGTAAAAACACAGAAAATTGCTTCAAGAACGTGGTATTTGATATGAAATTTTGGTATCAACTCCTCCAACAATTACAATGGGATCGGAATACAGTATGATAGAAGTGGGATAAGAAATGCATCATTTGAAGCATCAAACCAATATGCAAAGATGAAAGAAAGTGCTAACCCATTAAACTGAAAATTTTTATTTTAACTTTAAATTTGTTGGGTAGCCAATTATTTTAAGTTATCAAATCCTACCATCATACATAATCAAAATGTTGTTGTTTCAAATGACTATGAGCACTAACTTTCACTATTTGAAGATGTTTAAACCTTGTCATAGAGAATTAGAACATTGGTGTGACCACTCATCCTACCTTAAAACATACCAAAAGTCTCCTAGCAATTAGATATAGGAAGATTTAAGATGGCAAACAATTTTTATTGCCAAAGCATAAACTTATGATGACTTTACCAGGCCTAGTACACACTCCCTCCCTGTTAACTTGAAGGAAAAAAACAATGCATGGATCTAAAGACCCAATAGTGTAGAATACATTCTCTTAACACTAATACAACAGAGGAGAAAAGTATAGACAAGTTTTAGTATCATTCTAAAACTACTTGAGATGAAATACAACATGTAAAATAGAGAACACACATTTGAGCATTCATAGTTGACACAAGATATATGTGGGAAAACCTTTTCAGGTAAAAAATCCACCACACAAAGTCCAAAAAATTTGTATTAAAGTAACAAAACATTTACATACAAAATTACAGTCTTCTTTGATCAGCTCACAACAACACTACTTGAATTATCTCTCACTGTTACAATGTTCTTTTTTTTTAACATACAGTTCGAACTCACTCTTCATATGCAATATGTCATTGACTTTCTTAAGTCACACGTTGCATTCATTTTTGTCAACCAAGTGCCAAATAACAGGTTCAATCATGTCTGATTCAATCGCACCAAAGATCTACCCATACCGATCTTCCTTCATCGAGCCACCTAGGCATTAATGCCATCACCCAAATCGGGTTCTGTTTTGCCACCCTGGGTTGACCTGCACCTGCTGCAATTACTCTTTTGGTTTCCATCCAATCAACATTCAAACATCGAGCCACATGTCCGCATTCCATTCACTATTTGCTTCTGACACCGAGTCCAACTCAGTCAAGACTGGCCCCGAGCTTGACCAAACTCTCCAAGTCTTTACCGCGCTACCGCCGAGCCCATCCGACCAGCTCGCAGTATGGCAGTAAGCTAACTGAGCTCATCTGAGCTCTTACCACTCTACCGTCGAGCTCAATCAACCAACTTGCGGTATGGCAGTGAGCTCATCCGAGCTCACACCGACCATACCTGCACTACCACTGCACTACCCAAGTCATCCTACGGTATAGCAGTGAGCTCATCCGAGCTCACCGATAACTCCACTAAGCTTGCCTACCTCACCACCGAAGACACCACCACACTACTGCTGTAGTCATCAGACATGACTACGGTGTGGCAGTGACCAGTCAGTGGGACCGCTAACGGTCTTACCGCACTATCGTGGGGGCTGACAGGCCACCCCACCGTAGGGCAGTAATCTTCAGCCAAACCGCTGGTGGTCAGCCTCTTGATTGGCCATGGTAGGGCGGTAACTGCCAGGCCTAGCCATAGGTGGTCTCACCGCGCTACCACAGTGAGTGGACCCACCGCCAGAGCCAGAATAAGCCATAGAGAATGATACCGTGACCACCGCGGTGAGGAAGGAGACCACGTATGGTAAGGCAGTAAATGCTAAACCCTTCATCGCGGTACCCCCAGAACATAAAGGGAGACTACTACGGTATGGCGGTAAAGGAAAAAAATAACATTTTTTTATGCCAAGTATGTAAAAGTGGGGCTATAGGCTAGATGTTGAGACATAGTTTCTCAACAAGCTCCCACTTGGCGATCACTTCTAGCTTCCCCATGACTTGAAAAATTATTGTCTATCATAGGCCCCAAGGCCCATCGATTCTATGCACCATTTGAACTTGTTTGTGCTAACCAGCTTTGTCAAAGCATCTACAACATTATTCAAAGTGTCCACCTTTTCTAAACTGACCTTGCCATCTTCGACCATATCCCTTACGAAATGATATTGCACATCAATGTGATTGGTCCTGGCATGAAAGGTCAGATTCTTTCCCAAAAAAATGGCACTCTGACTATCACAATAAATTGAAATCTACCTAGCATTAAAAATAATGTTTGAACACAAACGGTTTAACCAAACAACCTCTTTACAAGTGTGAGTTTCAGCCATGTATTCTACCTCTGTTGTGGATAAAACAACTACAGCCTGTCACTTACTCATCCAGCTGATTGCTCCACCATTAAGCATGAAAGTGTATCCACTGGTGGATCGCCTGTTGTCAATGTCCCCTACCCAATCTGAATCAACATACCCACGAATGTTGAGAGTCCTCTATGATGCAATCAAATTTCCATGGTAAAACAATGCAAAATCTGAATTTCCTTTCAAATACCTGAATACTCTCTTCATAGCATCCCAATGTGATCTTCCCGGATTTTCCATAAATCAGCTTAAAACTCCCATTGCTTGGGCAATGTCTAGTCTTGTATAGACCATAGTATACATCAAACTGCCAACAATACTTGCATAAGGCACACTGGTCATGTCCTCCATCTCAGTAGCAGACTTTGGATAGTCTTCAACAGATAGCTTAGTTCCATGCATGATTGGAACAACAAGCTGCTTGCAGTCATCCATACTAAACCTCTCCAGAACTGTCTTCACATACTTACTCTAATTGACCCAAAGCTTTCTACTTGTTTTGTCCCTTGTAATCTCCATTCCAAGAATGTACCTTGCTGCACCAAGATCTTTTATTTTGAACTTTGCAAACAACTGAGATTTAAGATCATAAATCATAGTCTTGCTATTTCCAATGAATAACATATCATCCACATACAGGGTAATAACAAGCACACAATCATTTTCAGATTTATAATACATGCAATGATCAAAATTTGATCTCACAAATCCAATTGACAACACAAACGTGTCAAAATTTTGGTACCACATTCTAGGAGATTATTTTAAACCATAGAGAGATTTATTTAATTTGCAAACCAAATTTTGTTTACCTCTTTCAACAAAATGCTCACGCTAGGACATGTAGATTTCTTCTTCCAGCTCACCATGGAGAAACACTGTCTTCACATCCATCTTCTCAATTTCAAAATCATACATAGTTGCTAAAGACAATAGAAATTTGATGGATGTCAGCTTTGCTACAGGGGAAAAAATCTCTACATAATCTATTCCCTCAATTTGAGAAAAACCCTTTGCAACCAACCTAGCCTTATACTTCTCAACACTTCCATCAAGGCCTATCTTATTTTTGAATATCCATTTACAACCAAAAAGCTTTCTCCCTTTAGGCAGTAGTACCAAATTCCAAATATTATTCTTTTTCAAAGAATCAATCTCTTCATTCATGGCTTCCAGCCAAAACTTTGAATCAGCCATGTTGATTGCTTCTTTAACAGTCCTAGGCTCATTAGTGCTAGTAATTAAAGCATAGGCATAGTTTGAATCTAACATAGAGAAACCATACCTATCAGGTTGCCTTTTTTCTTGTGTAGATCTTCTTACAAGCTGAGGTTGTTCTTCATCATCAGAACTTTCGGAGCTGCTTGAACTCTCCTTAGTCTCGGGTACACCATGTAGCTCTTCCCTTTCTGTAGTTTAGGAAATTTCAACTGCATCCTTCTTCTTGTCACTTTGATTTGTCCGAAGCTACTGATCATTTACTCAAGGTTTTAGCTCACAAAATATCACGCTTCTATTGTACAAAACCTTCTCAGTAACAAGATTTCAAAGCTTGTATCATTTCACACCAACTCCATAGCCGATGAGAATACATTTGACACCCTTGTTATCCAATTCAGATCTCTTTTCATTTGGCACATAAACATATGCCTCACAGCCAAACACCCAGACATGCCTTAGAGAGGGCTTCTTACCAGACCATGCTTCCAAAGGCATCTTGTCAACAAGAGCTGAACAAGGAGATCTATTTAATAGATAGCATGTTGTAGCCACAACCTCAACCCACAACTTCTACTCCAGACCAACACCACTCAACATACTCCTTGCTTTTTCCATCAGTGTCCTGTTTAACCTTTCAACAACTCTGTTTTGCTATGGAGTGTAAGGCATTGTCTTGTGCCTTTTAATTACATGATCAGTGCAATACCTTTCAAAATCTGCAAAACAAAATTCACCACCATTTTTTGTCCTCAAACATTTGATTTTCCTTCCAGTCTGATTCTCAAGCAAAGATTTAAATTATTTAAACCAATTGAACACTTTTGATTTTAATTTTAATGAAGTATACAAATGCCCTTCTCGAACAATCATCAATAAAAGGAACATAATATCTAGACTTTGATAACGAAGGAACATTAACTGGACCAAACATATCAGAATGAACATAATCTAGTATACGAGAAGATTTGTGAGGACTAGAATAAAAAGAAACATGGTGTTGTTTTCCATAGATACAATGTTCGCAAAAAATCGAACTCAAGGTTACAATCATCAAGCCCTTCTACAAGATTTTTCTTCTTCAAAGTTTTTAAACCTTTCTCACCAATGTGACCAAGTCTATGATGCCATAGCATAGTCTTCTTAGCTAGGAGTTTTACCTCCATAGCATTTGCAGCCAGAGAAGAGTCTTCATCTTTCTCTACAGGTGCAACAATGTTTGACTTTACAAAGGCACTATTTCAAAGAACAGGTCATGCATCCAACTTGTACAGAGTGCTAGAATGAACACCCTTAGCCAATACCATTGCACCTCTAGCCATTTTACATCCCTTACTTGAAAAAAAAAATTCTACACCAATATCATTTAACTTACTAACAGAAAGAAGATTTCGAGCTAGACCTGGTGTGTGAAGTATGCCACCAATACCTTTGACTCTCTCATTAGGAAACTAAATTCTGACTCTTCCTCTACCAAATATCTCCAACATTGAATCACTTGTCAAGTATACCTTTCCACTGTCATACTTATCGTATTTAGAGAACCATTCTCTATTGGATGTCATGTGAAAAGAAGCACCTGAGTCAACCAGCCAGACATCATCTAATGCCTGAGTTGTCAAGGCTATTGCAATGAAGGCATCTGCATCACTTTGAGAAGATTCATTGTCAAAAGCATTCTTTTTCTTCTTCTCCTTGCAGTCCTTTCAGATATGTTCACGTTGCCCATAGTTCTAGCATCTCACCTTGAAATTTTTACCAAGAGACTTTAATCTCCCTGTAGATTTGGATTTCGACTTCTTATCTTTCTTCTTGCCTTTCTCCTTTGGTCTACCTCAAACAACAAGAGCCTCTTTGGCCATCTCTGAAGACTTCCTCTACATCTCTTTAGATAGCAATGAGGCAACAACATCTTCCATCTTGAAAGCAACAGTAGTTCTTCCAATAGCTATCACAAGATGATCCCAACTGTCAGGTAACGAACACAATAGGAGCATGCAACGATCCTCCTCCTCTATCTTTACACCTACAAATGTCAGCTGAGTAACACTCATATTAAACGAGTTCAGATGGTCTACAACAGATGCACCTTCTTCCATCTTCAAGGAGTACAATTTTTTCCTTAGGAATAACTTATTTACCAGATACTTTCCCTGATAAATATCACCAAGATTGTTCCATAATGAAGCTGCAGACTGCTCCTCATGGACGTTCAGGAGTACAGAATCGGCTAGACTTAGTCTTATCAAACCTCTTGCTTTTCTATCAGCAATATCCCAAGCTTCTTGAGTCGTGCTTTGTGACTTAGTTCCAGACACTGCAATCTAGAGGTCTCTATCCACAAGCAAGTCTTCTATCTTGAGTTTCCATAACTCAAAGTTGCTGCCATTAAATTTTTCAATGTCTACTCTACTAGATGTACTCGCCATCTCAAACAAAAATAAGTTTCAACAATGCAAACTCCCACTGAAACAATATTAGCACAAAAAACTAATCTTTCCTACAAGGATAACACAATTGGCCAAGCTCGGATACCACTTGAAGGGGAAAAACAATGCATGGATCTAGAGACCCAATAGTGAATACATTCCCTTAACACTAATACAATAGAGGAGAAAAGCATAGACAGGTTTCAATATCATTCTAAAACTACTTGAGATGAAATACAACATGTAAAATAGAGAACACACATTTGAGCATTCATAGTTGACACAAGATATACGTGGGAAAACCTTTTCAGGTAAAAAACCCACCACACAAAGTCCAAACAATTTTTATTACAGTAAAAAAACACTTACATACAAAATTACAGTCTTCTCTGATCAGCTCACAACATCACTACTTGAATTATCTCTCATTGTTACAATGTTCTTTTTTTTTAACATATAGTTCGAACTCACTCTTCATATGCAATATGTCATCGACTTTCTTAAGTCACACATTGCATTCAATTCTATCAACCAAGTGCCAAATAACAGGTACAATCATGTCTGATTCAATCACACCAAAGATCTGCCCATATCGATCTTCCTTCATCGAGCCACCTAGGCATTAATGCCATCACCCAAATCGGGTTCTATTTCGCCACCCTAGGTTGACCTGCACCTGCTGCAATTATTCTTTTGGTTTCCATCCAATCAGCATTCAAACACTGAGCCACGTGTTTGCATTCAATTTGCTATCCGCTTCTGACACCGAGTCCAACTTGGTCAAGACTGGTCCCGAGCTTGATTGAGCTCTCCAAGTCTTTACCGCGCTACCGCCGAGCCCAACCGACCAGTTCATAATATGGCAATAAGCCAACCGAGCTCATCCGAGCTCTTACCACTCTACCACTGAGCTTGATCGACTAGCTCGTGGTATAGCGGTGAGCTAATCTGAGCTCACACCAACCATACCCATGCTACCGCTGCACTACGCGAGTCATCCTGTGGGATAGTGGTGAGCTCATCCGAGCTCACTGAAAACTCCACCGAGCTCACCTGCCTCACCACTGAAGACACCACCGCGTTGCCACTGCAGTCATTGAACATGACTGTGGTGTGGTGGTGACCGGTTAGTGGGACTATTGATGGTCTTACAGCGCTACCACGGAGGCCGATAGGCCACCCCACGATAGGGCGGTAACTGTCAGCCAAACCGCTAGCGGTCATACCATGACCACCGCAGTTAATATATTGACTGGATGCGGTAGGGTGGTAATCGCCAGACCCAGCCATAGGCGGTCTCACCATGCTACCATGGTGAGTGGACCCAGCACCTGTGGTATGGTGGTAACCATCAGGACTGCCACTGCCAGAGCCAAAATAAGCCATAGAGACTGATACCATGACCACCACGGTGAGGAAGGAGACCATGTGCGGTAAGACGGTAAATGCTAAACCCTTCATCGTAGTACCACCAGAACAGAAAGGGAGACCACTACGGTATGACAGTAAAGGCAGAAAAGAACATTTTTTTTATGCCAAGTATGTAAAGGTGGGGCTACAGGCTGGAAGTTGAGACATAGTTTCTCAACATAACCAGTTAGACATATGGAAATTAAATTTAAATTTTCTGCTATTTTTAATCATGTAGGTGTCCAATAAACCACTTGGTGGTGTTTCCCTTCAAGTTTATTTACTTGAATGAAGAGAAAAATTCATTTGATTACAATTAGAGAATACATTTGAGGCCTTGGTTGTGTAACTGGTGGACCATAGTCACATTTAACACTTGTTACAAAGTTTGGGAGTTAAAACATTAAGTAGATTTGATTTGTGATGGACACATTTGGATGGTAGTAACAATAACTTACAATCTATCAAGACTTGACTACCTTATAACCTGTCAAATTCTAGCGATGAAATGATAGATTAATTATAGTGTCACCTTGGGATCACATCACCATGAAATAACTTCATCCAACATCCTTATGACTGCAAGTACCACCAAATAAGTATTTTTCAGATTTGTCTTCCTCAAGCGATTGAAATTTAGGAAGAGAAGAGGAAAGTGAGACATGTAGCAGGTCTAAAAGAGGGAGATCAACTAGAGGTCAAAAGATTAGAACATTCCGTAAATGCATGGATTTTTTTCTTGCTGAAGGGGGGTCATGTTCTTACGATGATGAGAGCATAGGAAATATTGAGGTGCCCTTGAGGTACAAAAATCTATGAAAACAATGGGTGCCCAAGGAACTTCCTCCAATAAACACTGATTTTTGTGTCAACGAGAAGATATATCGCATAGCACCATCGTCATTACATGGTTTCGGCCTATTTTGCATGGATGGCATAAAGGTCTATTACGATAAGGTTACTGAATTGTTGGAGTATGTTGGACCTTGTTATACTTACAAAGATTGAATGCAGTTGGTTTGATATACATGAAGTATGCATAGGTATGCACTATCAACAAATTATATACAGCTAAAAGATAAGGATCAAAATAAAGGAGTGGCTAGGTACATTGACGGAAGGCAAAAAGAATTAGGGAATATTGCAAGGTTTATAAATGGTACATGACCTGGGTCAATAAATAAGCAACCCAATTGCATATTCGAGACGCGAGAGGGAAACCGTGTATTCGTATGTGCGATAAAATCAATAACTGCAGGGGAAGAGTTGCTAATCGATTACAATTTGAATCGCTTAGATATAAACAAAGTTACTATGGGGGTGTTATGTACTATATACCATTTTACCCAACCTCCAATTAATGACTCCAATATACCATTTTATTATTATGGTTTTTTTCGTAAGTCTATTGGTTTCATTTCGGTAATGTTTTTTATATTTAATTTTTGTCACAATGGGACATTGATCATATGAGTAAGGCTCCGACCTAGAGCACAAATCACAATCCATCTTCAAGCACTTCTACCCGATAGGTTTACCTCATTATAATTTTACAAATTAGATACGAGCAAAATATTTTATTATTATCTTTTTTTCATGAGTTTATTGGGTTAATTTTGATAATGTTTTTAATATTCTTGTTGCAGTCTGTTGATTGGGGAAAGGTACCAGCAGTATAGGAGAGCATCCATATGGATATGCAGTCACTATTATGCGATGATGACATCACATTTTCCGCAAACCCTGTGGATATGATGAGGAAGGCCTAAAAAAAATGCAATGAAGAAATCCTTAAGTTGGTATTCATAGTGCCTCAAACAAATGAGATAAGAGAAAGGGTTAAAATATTGTCTGGGAGAGCATAAAACTTGTAAGTAAGCTGTCATGAGATCTTTAATTATAACATAAGTTCATTCATGGTTTTATATTTTGTACTCTTTTATGTCATGAACTAAAATATGTGTTGTTTTTATAGGATTATTTGCATCCTCATCATGCTGCTAGCCATGATCAGGGTATTGCAAGTGTTTCCTGAGAAGTAGGGGTCGGTACAAGTGTCAATCCTGATCTTCCTATGCATACATCACATCATCCATTCCTATATTGTCGACTAAAATGTCGGCAACACATACCATGCAGGCATTCGGTAGTGCACCCTCTGGCAGCGAACATATACCACTACATGTGTCAGTACATGTACTTGGGGATGCAAAAGCCACTAGTACTGGTGATGTTTTAGCAACATTTCCTAGATCTTCCCATATTACTAGTACGGGAACATTGCCAGTCACATTTGTGGTGACCGAGAATTTCGTTCCCATAAAGATAGAGAAGGTCCCAGGTACTTTAAGTTTAAATTATTATTATATATAATCCAATTGAAATTTACTTATTGATCACTCTTTATAGACTAATGATCCCATGATCATTTTGTAGGAAATGATGGTTTTTATAAACATCTAAGTGATATTACATTGGAGCTTTTCGGGCCCACCATACATACACGGTGGCATGCCCAAAATCAAGATTTAAAAGATGAGCTCATTAACCGTTTAGTTGTGTTGTTTAGTGATAAAACATTCAACCAAACCAAGGTCCTTAAGAAAGTTGGTACCTATCTAAAGTATGTGAGGGACCAATATAGGTCACATTTGGAGAACAGAAAGTACTAGCGTCCCCCCATGATTCCGGAGAGGGAGTGGAAGGACTTGGTGGCAGATAGAAAGGAAAGACACCACCGGGTTAAGGAAGGTATGTGATACTATCAATAATGTACTTATATACTGATTACTCTTTCTTTTTACATAATCTAACATATTTCAAATTTTTTATAGGTTGCCTGACACATTGAATGCAAAAAAGACTAGAAAAACATGGGCAGCACAAACTTGGCTCTGGTGGTTATATGAAATTAGCCACACGAATTGTAAGTATCAATAAATGAAATTTTGCATCCAAATAATAAATTGCAAACAATTTTAGTTTTATCACACCATAGAAGCAAAATTCATGATCTTATGCAAAAATGCAGGGCTTTGATTTTAACAGAGTGCCCACAGAAGAGGACCTGAAGATTGCCCTCCAGCAAGGCTATGGAGCCCTGGCTTAACACCTAAGAGTCTCGACTGGGCAAACACAATCTTCCACTGCATCCAACATGTAGGTAAATAAACTCAATAAAGTTTATTTAAAATTGAATAATTGTGCAATCTATTCAATATTAATTTCCACCATAATAATGTGCCTATTTTTTTTAAATAGATAAGCAATGATAATACTGCACATGACATTAGAATGCACCCTTGGTGAGGGTGGAGCACAACCTCCAGATGAAGGCCATGGTGTGCATCCTGGTATTGGATGTATTCATGTGCTATACAAAAAACAGTATGGATTAATACAATTAAACATCTTTAATTGCATTTGGTGTATTAATTAATGTAACCTTTCATGTTTCAACTTTAGAGCATGTAGAGCGTGATCAACATGTTGAACATGACCAGGCTAGACAAGATGTGGCCCCATCAGGTAAAGAGGACCACTCTAATGTTATTTTAAACATATTTAATTGCAATTGGTTTATTAATTAATGTAACCTTTCGTGTTTCAACTCCAGATCAAGATTTAGAGGGTGTTCAACATGTTGAGCATGAGGCTATAATACAAGATCAGGAACATGATGTGGCCCCATCAGGTAAAGAGCACCACTCTAATGTTTTTTAATTAATGAAATACTTGTTATCAATTTAACATTTCTTTGCTATTGTGGTAGACCCCCCCTTGCAGTGATGTCCAGGTTGTGAGTACACGACTAGGCATACATTAAGATCACCAACAAAGCTCAGAAAAACTGAAGGGGGGACAAATGATTTTGAAAATGATACTCCACTTCAGATTTTTTTAGCTGCAAAAAAGAAACAAAAAAAAAGTGATTGTAATCATATTATGACAACCATATTTTCTATAATATGTAAAAACTGAAAAAATGAATGTTACATGTTAATGAATGAATGTGAATATGTTAATGAATGAATGTTATATGTTATTAATGGATGAATGAATGAATGTGAATATGTAAATGAATGAATGTTATATGTTAATGAATGAATGTTATATGCCATTAATGGATGAATGAATGATTAATGTTATATGATTGGGTATGGGGAATTGAAAGTGATGTGAGGGGGGGAGGAGGGGGGGTGAGGCCAAATGAGCTTCCACCTTCATGTGGTTGGCCCTGTTAAGTAGAGAATATTAAACTATTCTCAAAACAAAGAGAAGCTCAATAAGGTAATTCACTTTTCAATATAAGAAATGCATCATTTGAAGCATCAAACCAATATGCAAAGAAGAAAGAAAGTTATAACTTTTCACTATGAATATTGTGTTGTGTGTGGATTTGGTTTCAAATATCTATTTCTTTTGTTTTTAGTGGTCTCTAAAATTTGACTTTTGTGCACAACAGGTTAGTGGAAAATTTCACAGCTCTGAAGGGTTTAGAGGCTCGATTGAGATAGATACACGAATATTTGGATCTTGTTGTTGGTGGGAGGCTTCCACTTAACCATGAAATTTTGTACCATTTGCAAGTATGCAAAAATTTCTCTACTTACATTCATTCAACTTACTGTATTATAATATCTGACAAAAATATCCTTTTCATTATACTTAGATGGATTTTCATGCCCTATTCCAAAGCACATGTTTTAGAACAGGCAAGAAGGATGTTGGCAAGGGTTAAGGAATTTGGCTTTACACTTGCCAATTGCATAGTTTACTTCATTCATCTAGCATATTGCCAATGTGTTTCACAATTATTGGAATCATATCCTATAATTACAAAACTAGTAAAATTAAAATATGTAAGTTTCAAATATGGAATTACACATCTTTCTATGAATTTTGAAAGAAAATATCAAAATGGAGAAGTATTAACAAAATAATCTGCATAATTTCTAAGAGATCAGGGAATTTTTTTGTAGAGTTATCTTGAATATATTTAAGACAAAAGTAACTTATAAAGATTGAAGTAGAATATCCGTAGTCTAAAATCACCATTCAACACATCTTAGTAGTATGTCAATTCAAGAGAACTGGGTCCACTATCCGTTAGCCAGTAAAACAAATAAAATCAATTCATAAGATTATTTTTTTCTAATAGGGTTGACTGGTTGCTTGTTTCTTTTTGATTGTCAAGAAGTCATCAATATACACTTGGTTTTCCCGCCTTCTGTTGCCTCATGGCCAGAGAGTTTCTGCAAAAGGCATCAAAGTAACCTTCAAGATTGACAATGGAAATGAGTACAAGGTCAGTATAACTTAATGCTCAATCCATTATTTAACTATCATTCCTCTAGCACATGTCCTTATATCTTTCATTGTTGAAGTGATTGTACTTACACATTGGTATGACTATCTTTTAAAATTTGAGAATACATTCTTTATGATAGTAAACCTTCCTATAGCATTATAAAGTCTATTCTTCATGTGCTCTATGGTGTATATTTTTTTGTCTTAACATCTATGATTCGTCATTCATTGTCCATGATAGTCCCCTTGATCTCATGACTCATCATAGGTTTTATATTTTGCTCTAATTGTTGATCATCAACATCAAATGTGGCCATCATAATATCATCCATAGCCTCCATATTCTAAAATTATTCATTGCTCATTTCTCATACATAGTAACCAGGTAATGCAAACCTAGAGCTTGGACTGCAGATGTATGCAAAAAATGATAAATCCCTACCCTTGTAAGCCTAATTAAACACAACAACTGACATGTTGTTTGATATTTTAAACAGTCATATGACTATCCTTTTTCTACCTTGTAAACACTTACTCAATGCATACAATAATTTATTGAAATGCAAAATTGAATGGCCTCTTAACTCTTGACAGTAATGTCATTGCATTTGTCAAAACAAGATTAATCATATTGTGATCTAAATTTTCATAATGAAGTCTTCCAATCTATCCTTTATATTTGAGCATTGATGACAATCCATCTTGTTTTTTACTACCCCTTTTAAGTGCTCATGGTCTTGGCACATCAACTTTCTCTCTTTGATTGACTTATCCTCATGTCTTGTCATTATCCCTATGGATGCACTTTGGAGCTTCCTACTACTTTTAAATATCGCCCAAAGTCACCCCGATAAGTATTTTGATCCATTTGTATCTTAATCGACAAGAGATCATGTATCTCTAGGATATTCTGTAGTTTCTCCGACATGGTGAGTCTCCCTGATGATTATTCTTTCAATCTCAAGTATGTCACCAAAACTCATGCCGATGTAATCTTATCGGTGTGATATAGCATGTCGAGTAGACATTCAGAACTTACTCCGATGGTATATGTCTTTCCGATATGCTTCCATCATCCTTCATTGATGAGACAAGATGAGTATCTCAATGATGAAACTTCATCACTGAGACTACAGGCCAGTCCTCCCGATATATCTTCTCAAGAAATTTTGATCGCTGTAATAGTCTTGATCTTTCACCGATATGCCTACATTTGAACGAATAGTTTTTTTTTTTAAAAAATTGCATTGTTTCATCGAATTTTCGACGAACATCCAACAACATCTTACAAATTTTAAATACATTCGATGAAACTTTCATTGTAATGAATTGCCTATTTTGTTGCAATTTTGATGAACTATTGTCGTTGTGCTTTCGATCTCAAGTATGTCGCCAAGACTCTTGCTGATGTAATCTTATCAGCGTTACATAGCGGGTCAGGTAGACATTCAAAACTTACTCTGATGGTATATGTCTTGCCAATATGCTTTTGTCATGCTTCATCGATGAGACAAGATGAGTATCTCGCTGATGAAACTTCATCGCTGAGACCATAGGCCAGTCCTCCCGATATATCTTCTCAGGAAATTTTGATCGCTGTAACAGTCTTGATCTCTCATCGATATTTGCAATACGTCGAAACTTTCATCGTAATTGCGATGAACTTCTATTGTTGATCCAATGCTTTGGAAAAGGCATGCCACTTGTGTTCTAACTATTGTTCGTTGCTAGATTGATGAAATTGTCATTGATATTGCAACAAACTTGTGTCATGATTTCAATGTTTTAAAGTTCATCAGAATATCGACGAAATTGGAGTGACGAAAATTATTTCGGTGATTCGTTGGTATTCTGACAATAGATTGTTGAAATTCTAAAAAAATTTCATCAAAAATTGGAGTCAAATACAGTAGTGTCAGGATAGTATTGCAGCATCTAAGAAACCATAAGCTCTATGGAAAAATGTCCAAATGCACTTTTTATCAAACCAAGGTGCACTATTTGGGACACATGATATCTAGTGATGGGATAGTTGTGGATCCCAAAAAGATTAAAGCAATCAAGGAGTGGCCAACTCCACAGAATGTTTCTGATGTTCGAAGCTTTATGGGACTTGTGGGTTATTACAAGAATTTTGTTCAGGGATTATCTACCATCACAACACCCATCACTGCACTCCAAAAGAAAGAGAAGAAATTTGAATGGAGTGACAGGTGTGAGAAGGCTTTTCAATTGCTGAAGGAAAAACTTACTTCTACACCCATCTTGATAGTGTCAGATCCAAATGGGCACTTTACAGTGATAACTGATGCATCAGGTGAGGGTGTGGGAGTAGTTCTCATGTAGGATGGTCAAGTGGTGGAATATGAATCTCGAATTTTGAAATTACATGAAATAAATTATGCACCACATGATTTGGAATTGGATTTCATTGTACATGCTCTTAAAATGTGGAGACATTATCTCCTTGGGAATCCTTTTGAATTGAAAACCGACCATGCAGTGTTACAGTATATCTTCACTCAACCCAACTTGAACGCATGCCAGAGGCGATGGTTGGAATTTTTGAGTGAGTATGATTTTGGAATTGAATATATTAAGGGAAAGGAAAATAGCAGCATAGCTGATGCCTTGAGCAGAAGAATGCATCTAGCCACAATGGTTACAGTAAAGTCTACTTTTAGAAAACAAGTAATTCCAACATTCGCATGGGATGAGCATCATGAAAGGGTGAAACAAACCCTAGAGCGTAATGCTTCATATCAAAGATATGATGGTTATGTGTTTGAGTTAGATGGACTTCTGAGGTATCATGAGTGAATGTATGTACCCAATTCAGCTAGTTTGAGGGAATTGGTAATGGAGGAATTCCATAATGCACCATATTTAGGGCACCCCAATGTGACAAAAATGGTAGAGGGACTCAGACCCTTATATTTTTGGCAAGGACTCAAGAAGAATGTGATATCATTTGTAGCCCAATGTTTGGAATGTGAATGAGTTAAGTCTGAGCATGTACATCTGGTGAGACTTTTGTACCCACATAGAGTGCCATAATATAAATGACAGGTGATCACGATGGATTTCATTCAGGGTTTTCCTATGACTAAGGTGAGGCATGATGTTATTTTGGTTGTGGTTGATAAATTAACAAAGGTAGCACATTTCATTCCAGGAAACCTAAGAGATGGTTCTTTGGTGTTGGCAAAGAAATTTGTTCAGGAGATCTTTAGGTTGCATGAAGTGCCCGAGATGATCATTTCCGATCATGAAACTCGCATGACGTACAAGTTTTGGACCACCTTAAACTCTTCCCTAGGAACTAAACTGAACTTCAACTCAGCATATCATCCTCAGACCGATGGGCAGATCGAGAGAGTGAATCAGGTGGTGGAATATCTTCTCAGAATATATTACATGGAGCAACAGCATAAATGGGAAGAGTAATTACCACTAGTGGAGTTTTCCTACAACAACTCCTATCACGCCTCATTAGGCATGGCACCCTTTGAAGCATTGTACGATCTTAAATTTCACGCACCTATCAATTCAGATAGGGTGGAGGACATGATTGTGATAGGACCTGAGATGCTTAAGGAAATGGAAGATCAAATGAGATTGATCAAGGAGAAGTTAAAACAAGCTTCTGACCGTCAAAAGAGTTTTTTCGATCGAAACAGGACCTTTAGACAATTCTCAGTGGGCGAAAAATTGTTCTTGAGAGTTCGCTCACAGAAGACTTCAATTTATTTTGGCAAAAATTTGAAGCTTGCTCCTCATTTTGTTGGTCCCTTCGAAGTCCTAGAAGTTGTGAACCTAGTTTCTTACAAACTTGCTCTACCGCCAGCTCTGTCCCGCATTCATAATGTTTTCCATGTCTCAGTATTCAAGCCATATCACCCGGATGTTACTCATGTGCTCAATTGGCATGTTTTGCAGGTTCTAGATATTGGGGCGATGCTAGTGGAGCCTGTCAAGATACTAGAAAAGTGCAATGTTAAGTTGCGATATAGAGATATATTGTAGTACCAGATCTAGTGGGATCAGTATTCTGAGGACAACATGACATGGGAGGATGCTGATGAGATTGACAGATCTTTTCCTCATCTTAGATTTTAGCTTGATATTTTCTTTCACACATTATGACTTTTGATATATGGATGATATAGACTATGCAGCATGGATGCTTGCTTTTAGACATCAAGACGATGTCTCTTCCTAGTGGGGAAGGATGTCACGTCTCTTATTTTGGTGATGCTTATTTTTACTTCATGTGGTTTACATTTCATGTTTTCATTCTTATGTGTGGTATACTAAATGACAATAAATGTGGCGTTTAATTTTGTGGAAGTTGCAATGAATGAGATATTATTTTATTTTGGAAATAATGCCAAATGGAAAATATTCCTCAAAGTTAATATATGTTGATGCTAGGAGTTAAGTAGAATTGATTTTATTTGGATACCAACTTTATGTTTGTTGCTTGAGTGTATGTGAGTGGCAGGTCGTTGAAGACCAAGGGTGTGGTTAAGGATGAGAGATTAGCTTCCTGGTAGGGTAAAGAAGGAATGATACTCTCGATCACACACAAACACTTAGAATCATACAAATGCATTTAGCATGTGTTTTGAGTGAATGTTTTATTTTCAGTAAAATTTAAATGGCTATTCAATTTTATATCCACATATGCACACAATTACAAGAAAGGAAAATAAATTCTAGAATAAATGAATATCCATATGTGCAATTAAACGTGGAGAGGTATCATTTTGATAATTGTTTGTTTTAAATTATTGTGAATGCCATGTTCAAATATTAATATTAGAAAGCAAATATATAGTTTATTTGCAATTTTTTGAAGAAAAAGTTGGAAAACAAATTGAATAGAAATTTGGAATTAAAAAGGAAAATTGAAAACCAATTCTTTTCTTTATTTGTTTTATTTTCCAATTTCAAGATTAGGTTTTGGAAAGTGGGAAAAAACCTTTTAAAAATATGAAATGTGTTACGGGAAAACAACCATTTTTTATCTAGGCAATTCATCTTTCTGGGCTTTGCAATAATTTGGGAAAAAGAAAACAAAAGAATGGAGGGGGTTTTACTGTGTTCTTAGTTTAGCAATTTAGTCTTTTGGAATTAGCAATACAGAAAGAGGAAAACACAGGAACAGGCAAAGTGAAGAGGGGATTTTGGTAGCCGAAGTTTTCAACAATCCTTTGCGAAGGGAAAACATTTCCAGGTTTTGATCTTTTCATTGCTCTTAATTTAGTTGGAAGCATGGATACTTCTCTGTGATAGAATAAAAAGGAATTCATGGTAACAAAAAATTATTCTTCTGGAATTTCCATGCTGCTGTAGAAAATGCCCCACCTTTATTGATTTTGTCTTTTGATTTTAAAATTCCTACCTTGAAAATCACAAGTGTGGCGTGCCATCATTTCTTAATGATTCTAGTTCTACAATTTAATAGAAACCAGACCCTATGGAGGAAATTGATTATATATATATATAAATTTATATATTCCTGTATATATATAAATATATATATGTAAATATAAACACTAAAATATTGTTCCCCATGAAAAAATATATATATATATATAGATACATCTCCTGTCTTGTATGGCGGAAGACCATTTACATCCGGCTAGTGGAAAAGTTTGAAAGAGGCTGGAGTGTAGAGGGAGACACCACCATAGCCATTCCCATGGGATGGCTACCTCTAGCAGCAATGTCCCCACAGGCCGAGGCCTGTGGGATGCGCTGGCCCCACTGACAGTGTCCTCAATGGAGGTCGTGGCTACCGGCGAGCCTCCCAGAATTCCTATTAGCTTCCACATGAGAACAGTTTCTGTTCACTATGCATTGTTAATTATTTTTGATAAAATATTTATTATTCACTGTAATATATATATATAAAAGACTTGAAAAAATAAATGATGTGCAAACTGTCAGTTAAATGAAATGCTAAAAGAAAAACAAAGAAAAACTGTATGGATGCATTTTTATTAATTTATAATATATATTTATATGTATTTACGTATATATACAATGTATATACGTAAATACTTACAAAAATATGCATAAACATGTTTAACGGAATGATTGCAGCCATTAGCTAAATATAGTCAGTTTGGGGTGTTAAAATGCATAGATTGAAGTAGTTTCAAATATGAACATATTCTCAATTTTCAATGTTAACAAATTCGTTGTAATACTGGGTATCAAAAACACAACCAATTTAGGAATATACTCTTATGTGATCATGTTTTTAATTCTCATAACTGCTGAACTATAAAAGTTGTTTTGAAAGTATAACATTCCAACCAGCCCTAGAATAGCAACTAGAAAGCTTGTGTTTGGTTTTGAATTATGAGCTTATGATCTAAACCAATCTTCTGTAGCACAAGCCCAATAGTGAAATTATGCAACATAACTGCATTCAATTAGTTTGAGACTTTATTTTATTATTGATGGAACATATAACTTGCTGAATTGTTAAAAGAAAAGGATGATATCAACTAGAGATAATGTTTGGAGACACTTAGTAATGCTTCGATTAGGCTAAAAGGCCAAATCTTTCAATGTCTTTTTTTTCTTTAGAGTTAAATACTAACAAAGGAAATTGTCATACTTGAAAAACATGATTGATTTACTTATTTAGAATTAAATGTAAGAATGGTTCAATCTCTTAAACTACAAATCTGATTTTGAGATCGTCATATTTAAGATCATGTTAAGTTCATACTGTACTATGGTAACTTTCGAGACAGGATGTCGAATGTGGGTTCATAGAGATAGTAGTTTATCCTTTTTGTAAACTACATTTTATATTTATCTATGCTTGGCCAAGAACTATACCATTGAAATAGATTGATTAAAAGTCTAGATTACTTGTATTAAGTCTCTGCAACATCCTGATTGCAAGAAATGTGTTTTCTAGTTAGGAATGCATATAGGAAAATAGGTGTAGTGTCCTTAATTAGGTTAATAACTAGGAACACATATTCCTCTACTCAGGGATTAGACATCACAACTGGCAGTCATAATCTACTAAAGGAAATCATTTAATTATCAACCTAGGGATGTTAGACTTGAAATGGGCATGCATAGTATATGCACTAGCAACCTATTTTAGACATGTGTTCTTCCTTGAAAATACCATGCTCGAATTGAAATGGCAAGAAATAAACTTTAGCTAACTAAGTCTTCTTAAAATGAAAACTAAATCCAGTTTTGAAGATAGGAACTACTATGTCCCTAGTGGCTACAGGAATAGTTGACAGCTCTATAATTCTGCTAGCTGTAGGAATAGTCACGCTAAAGTTCTATGCAAATGAAATAAATATACTCTAATTGCAGAAATGGAAAAGATAGACAACGTCCCTAAGTGGGCCCCCTTAGGTAGTGTCTCAAGTACACAACAGTTTAGACTGCAAACTCCATGAAATGCTTTTATTGAATTGAAACTGAAAAATACATTGCTCGCAACTTGTAACTTGCAACTGTATTACTTGGAACTAAAGCTCTTACAATAGTAAACTTCCAGCTCTTTCTCTGAAGGAGAATGAGCTATTTATTCAAAACTAAAACCTAACAAATAACTAACCTTTTTGACATAAATGGGAAACCTTTATTGCATCTCGACCTTTACATTGAAGAAGTGGACACAAGAAGGAGAATTGAGTCAAATCAGTTTGAAAGAATTAATGCACCACTATCCTAGATTTGTGTGTCATCAAGACGCCTTCTGCTAGATTCCTGGAATGCTTCCCTTGCATGGCGGATAACTTCTTAGCTGTCACCTCATTTCTTGCTACTGAATCAGTCCACTTTGAATCAGTCTTGTAGCGATCTAGTGGAGGCTAATTCTTCTCCTTGAGACCTGGTACCTGCAATAAATAATAGCTATTCCTGTGGCAAGGGGTCAACTCAACACATTCAACTCATTAAATGATCCATTATCTCATTCATACATTCATTAGGTATTGAATTCGATCAAACAATATTTCGCATATGGCTGTAGGAAGGTGAACAGTAGTGGTTGCAGGAAAGACATTTTATCTCATAGGGTCACAAGGCACACATATTTCATCAAACTAATGAAACATCAAGCAATAAACATGGAAAGAATTATCATAATAAACTTGTTATATTAAGCATAAATTATATGTATTAATTCCATAATTACTACTTAATGTCTGTCTCAGCATAATAAAAGATGTAAAGATACTAAAAACATAGTCTAAAATATGCCAAAAATTGGGCTCATCAATAGGCATGCATCGAGAGTACCCTCCTGATTTGTTGGTCCAGGTTTCTAGGCTCCTCATACAAGGTCGAGGATTTCTTCGAGTCAGGAAGGAACCAGGGGAAGTCATGTGCTTTGTGGTTGGGTGGAAAAGGCACCTTAACCACACTCTTGGCCTCAACGTGAGAAGACCGATGGTGTCAAGGTGATTGAGATTTAGAGATTCTATGGATTGGATAAGCTTCTTATTTTGTACATTGTATGGATTGATAGCCAATTTGTAATTTGTAATAGCATGGATGTAACTATTGTTGTATATTTGAGTTTTTATCATTGAAATAGATGATTTGTAACACCCCTTTGAGGTGCATGTAACACAAACTTGCAACTTAATTGAATTAATGTCATTTTGGAACACATGTGGATTGTTCAATTTTATTCATGATATCACTAAGTCATTCTTGTAATTTCAATTGGATATAGAAATGGACACCTTGGAGTGTGTTGAATTTTTTCGTGCTTTACATTTTGGTATCAAAGCATCTAGGTTAAACTCTCGGACCTATGCCTAATTGCGCTTGGTGTTTTGTGTGTTCCAGGATAACTCCATGGATTTTAGAACCTATCAACATGAGAACCATGCGGGTGGGTCCCGTGGTGATGTAAATGATAGGTTGGATCAAATTCTACCTGTGGTGAGCCGATAGGAGGTCAGACTTGATAATATTGAGCAAGATAGACATAGGGGTCCCCAAGGACAAAACTCTGGTGCAAATGAGGAGAATATAAATGTTGAGCAACCAAAGATTGGAGAAAACCCTAATAAGTTAAGCAAGGTGGCCTAGGAGTTGTGTAAGGACCTTCAAAAGGTCACTCCACCAAAATTTGGTGGTAAGAAAATTGGGGATGGAGTAGAAGCCTAGACCATTGAAATGGAGAAGTACTTTGCTTTGCGGAATTTTTCTAATGAAACTAAGGCAGAATGGGGTTCCTACCAACTCACCAGTGAAGCTGCCACCTAGTGGGAAAATGAAAAAGAAGAAAAGAAATTCTTCCATGGTAAGGTGACCTGGGAGCAATTCTTGCAATTTTTCAGGAAAAGGTGGCTATTGTATTCCCATTTTGATAAGAAAATGATTAAATTCCAAACTCTTGCTCAGGGAGGAATGACAGTGACACAGTACTAGAAAAGGTTCTCTCATTTTCTCAAATATGTACCTTAGTACCAACTGGATGAGCAGTTATGGGTTCGTAAGTTTATTTTGGGGCTTAGACCTCAAATAGGAGTTGAGGTAGATATACATAATCTAGCCACCATGGATGAGGCTTTCGAGAAAGCCATTAAACAGGAACCAAATCTTCAGCAGGTTGCGAACTATAGGAAAAATTGAGATGCAAAGAGGAAGTCCCAAGGGAACCATCAGAATAATAACAACCAGAGTCAGCATAATCAGGGCAACAACAGTAGGCAGATCAAAAACTTAAAAAGGGGAAATAATTCTTAGGATCGTCAGGATGGGAACCAGAATAATAATAAAAGGATCAATTATCATAACAATAATAGTAGCCGAGATGGTTCCGATAGGCCTAGGGAACCCTGTGAAGGATGCTATACATGTAGAGGAGAGGATTATGCTAGTGTATGTCCTCAGAGGAACAGTTAGAAAAACAAGAACCAACATCATATTCATGTGGCAGTTGATAATTTCCAAGCTGACTATTAGGCTACGCCTATTCAGTTGTCAAGTAAGATTTTTGGATGTTCGGTTTCTATTTTGATTGATACAAGAGCTACTAATAGTTTTTTTGATCCCCATATCATTTCTAAATTATCTGTTAAACCGGGTAATATGTCGGATTGCTCCCTATTTTGTTGGGCCCTTCAAAGTCCTGGAAGTTGTGAACCCAGTTGCTTACAAACTTGATTTGCCGCCAACTCTGTCCCGCATTCATAATGTTTTCCATATCTCAGTTTTAAAGCCATATCACCCAGATGTTACTCATGTGCTTGATTGGCATGCTTTGTAGGTTCTGGATATCAGGGCGATGCTAGTGGAGCCTATCAGGATACTAGAAAAGAGCAATGTTAAGTTGCGAAATAGAGAGATATTTTTAGTACCGGATCTAGTGGGATTAGTATTCTAAGGACAACGCCACATGGGAGGATGCTGATGAGATTGACAGATATTTTCCTCATCTTATATTTTAGCTTGATATTTTATTTTGCACATTATGACTTCTGATATACGGATGATATAGACTATGCAGTGTGGATGCTTGCTTTTAGACATCGAGATGATGTCTCTTCCTAGTGGGGAAGGATGTCACATCTCTTATTTTGGTGATGCTTTTTTTTACTTCATGTGGTTTCTGTTTCATGTTTTCATTCTTATGTGTGGTATACTAAATGACAATAAATGTGGCGTTTAATTTTGTGGAAGTTGCAATGAATGAGATATTATTTTATTTTGGAAATAATTCCAAATGGAAAATATTACCTAGAATTAATATATGTTGATGCTAGGAGTTAAGTAGAATTGATTTTATTTGGATACTAACTTTATGTCTGTTGCTTGAGTGTATGTGAGTGGCAGGTCATCGAAGACCAAGGGTGTGGTTAAGGATAGGAGATTAGCTTCCTAGTAGGGTAAAGAAGGAATGATACTCTCAATCACACACAAACACTTAGAATCATACAAATGCATTTGGCATGTGTTTTGAGTGAATGTTTTATTTTTAGTAAAATTTAAATGGCTATTAAATTTTATATCCACATATGCACGCAATTACAAGAAAGGAAAATAAATTCTAGAATAAATGAATATCTATATGTGCAATTAAACATGGAGAGGTATCATTTTGATAATGTTTTGTTTTAAATTATTGTGAATGCCATGTTCAAATATTAATATTAGAAAGAAAAAATATATATATTTGCAATGTTTTGAAGAAAAAGTTGGAAAGCAAATTGAATAGAAATAAATATTAATTTGGAAGTAAAAAGGAAAATTGAAAATCAATTCTTTTATTTATTTGTTTTATTTTCCAATTTCAAGATTAGGTTTTGGAAAGTGGGGAAAAACCTTTTAAAAATATGAAATGTGTTATGGGAAAACAACCATTTTTGATCTGGGCAATTCATCTTTCTAGGCTCTGCAATTATTTGGGAAAAAAAAAAAGAAAAGAATTGAGGGGGGTTGTACTATGTTCTTAGTTTATCAATTTAGTCTTTTGGAATTGGCAATACAGAAAGAGGAAAACATAGGAAGAGGCATAGGAAGAGGCAAAGTGAAGAGGGGATTTTGGCAGCCAAAGTTTTCAACAATCCTTTTCAAAGGGAAAGCATTTCTAGGTTTTGATATTTTCATTCCTCTTAATTTAGCTTGCAATCATGGATACTTATCTATGATAGTATAAAAATGAATTCATGGTAAGATTTTTTTATTCTTATGGAATTTCAATGCTGCTGTAGAAAATGCCCCGCCTTTGTTGATTTTGTCTTCTGATTTTAAAATTCCTGCCTTGAAAATCATAAGTCTGGTGTGCCCTCATTTCTTAATGATTCCAGTTCTACAATTTAATAGAAACCAGACCCTGTGGAGTAAATTGATTATTTATTTATATATATATATACATTTATATATTCCTATATATATATAAATATATATATATATATATATATGTGAATATTTACATAGAAGTATTGTTCCCCATTAAAATATATATACCTCCTATCTTGTATGGCGGAAGGCCGTTTACATCTGGCTTGTGGCAGAGTTCAGAAGAGGCTAGAGTGTAGAGGGAGACACCGTCATAGCCATTCCCATGGGATGGTTGCCTATGGCGGAAGCATCCCCATGGGTCGAGGCCTGTGGGAGGCGGTGCCCCCACTGGCAATGTCCTCAATGGATGCCGTGGCTACTAGCAAGCCTCCCAAAATTCCTATTAGCTTCCGTGTGAGAGAAGTTGTTGTTCATTGTGCATTGCTAATTATTTTTGATAAAATATTTATTATTCACTCTAATATATATATAAATATAAATATAAATATATATAAATATAAATATGTATATATATATATAGATATATATATAAGACTAGAAAAAAATAAATGTTGTGCAAACTGTCAGTTAAATGAAATGCTAAAAGAAAAACAAAGAAAAACTGTATGGATGCATTGTTATTAATTTATAATATATATTTATATGTATTTAAATAAATACAATGTATATACGTAAATACTTATAAAAATATACATAAACATGTTTAATAGAATGATTGCAACCATTGGTTGAATATAGTTAGTTTGGGGTGTTAAAATGCATAGATTGAAGTTCTTTCCGATTTGAACATATTCTCAATTTTCAATGTTAACAAATTCGTTGTAATACTGGGTATCAAAAACACAACCAATTTAGGAATATACTCTAATGTGATCATGTTTTTAATTCTCATAACTGCTGAACTATAAAAGTTGTTCTAAAAGTATAACATTCCAGCCAACCCTAGAATAGCAACTAGAAAGCTTGTGCTTGGTTTTGAATTATGAACTTATGATCTAAACATATCTTCTATAGCACAAGCCCAATAGTGAAATTATGCAACATTACTACATTCAATTAGTATGAGACTTTATTTTATTATTGATGGAACATATAACTTGCTGAATTGTTAAAAGAAAAGGATGATATCAACTAGAGACAATGTTGGATACACTTAGTAATGCTTCGATTAGGCTAAAAGGCCAAATCTTTCAATGTCTTGTTTTTCTTCAGAGTTAAATACTAAAAAAGGAAATTGTCATACTTGAAAAACATGATTGATTTACTTATTTAGAATTCAATGTAAGAATGGTTCAATCTCTTAAACTACAAATCTGATTTTGAGATCTTTCTTGATATTTAATTGTGGCACTTGGTACATTATTCATAATTATGCGTTAATTGTGAAATTGTTGAATGCTTGCATTCTATTAGATTTAAGATCATGTTAAGTTCGTACTATACTATGGTAACTTCTGAGGCAGGATGTCGAATGTGGGTTCACAGAGACAGTAGTTTATCCTTTTCATAAACTACATTTTATATTTCTCTATGCTTGGCCAAGCACTGTACCATTGAAATAGATGGATTAAAAGTCTAGATTACTTGTATTAAGTCTTTACCACATCCTAATTATAAGAAATATGTTTTGTATTTAGGAATGCATATAAGAAAATAGGCATGAATCGAGAGTACCCTCTTGCTTTGTTGTTCCAGGTTGCTAGGCTCCTCATGTAGGGTCGGGGATTTCTTCAAGTTAGGAAGGAACCCAAGGAAATCATGTGCTTCATGGTTGGGTGGAAAAATCACCTTAACCACACTCTTGGCCTCAACATGAGAAGACCGATGGTGTCAAGGTGATTGAGGTTCAAAGATTCTATGGATTGGATAAGCTTCTTATTTTGTACATTGTATGGCTTGATAGCCAATTTGTAATTTGTAATATCATGGATGTAACTATTGTTGTATATTTGACTTTGTATTATTGAAATAGATGATTTGTAACACCCCTTTGAGGTGTATGTAAAACAAACTTGCAACTTAATTGAATTAATGTCATTTTGGAACACATGTGGATTGTTCAATTTTATTCATGATATCACTAAGTCATTCTTGTAATGTCAATTGGATATAGAAATGGACACCTTGGAGTGTGTTGAATTTTCATGCTTTACAGTTTGTTATTTTCAAAAATTACTAATAGGACATGGTGAATAATAACCTCTTCATTATAACTTCATAGATTACATACCTCCCATCATTCATGATGATGATAGCAAAGCATTGATTGAATTTCTGAAGGAAGAAGAGGTGAAAGAAGCCTTATTTCAATGAAAACTAGACAAATCCCCTAAACTTGATGGCTTCTAGGCTCTATTCAACCAAACATGTTGGAGTTTCATGAATGAAGACATATATGGTTTGGTTGAAGAGTCACTTTGAAATATAGGAAAATTTGAAAGGATTTAAATAATACTAATATTATATTAATATTGAATAAAGAATAAGGGTAAGTGCATGGATCTATGACACAATTTTGGCTCTTAAGATTCCTTTTTTTTTTTAAATTAGTAAAATTTGATTTGCACGAGAAAATGAAGATAGTTACACTTAAAATTTCAAGATGTAGCAAGAACAAGAGTTGAAGTGCTCGAAGTCTAGTTTCTAAGATACTAATTTCTTTTGAGATTAATGAAGATTAAGGGCCTCAAAAAGGTGGGGGCAATAGAAGTCCTATTTTTATTAAAAAAATAACATAGTGTCTGAGGGCTCCCCCCTTTTTGATTAACTTTTTTTTAGAATTTCAAAAATTTGAATGGTGTGAAATTAGCTAACACCATGTAGTTTATCCTAATTCTTTCGGATAATTTTTTTAATGAATATATAATATTTTATGAATTTTCAAAGTGGACACATCCTAAAAAGATGAAATTTGAGCGTGCTCCCTCCTATTTTTTTATTTTCAATCAAAAATTGATATTTTTTTCATCATGTGTAGAATGGAGTCTACTTTTAAAAAATTTAATTTGTTTCATGTTTTGATGAACTAGTAAAAATCTATCCTAAAATTAGCACATGTTGGTTTTTGACCAAAAATGGAGGCATTTACAAGAGAAGTTATGGATCAAAACCTTAACTGAATCACAATGTAAAAAAATAAAAATATTTATATAGCTAAGAGAGAGCTTAAAATCATCATGATTTTTTATAAATATGCATTGAAATACGTGCAAATGTGATGGTGAGCACGACCAAAAATATGTGAAATTTTGCTACCCTTTCAAAAAACCACATCTTTTGCATGAAATGGTTGTCCAAACCTTTGGGTTGAATTTTGCAATTAATTTTTGTGAACTCTTTCTTCTTCTCTTTCTCTGCCAGGGAGACTATATACATGAAATAAACATTTAATTATAAGTTGACATTTACATATGGAAATTTAATTTCTTATACTTTAAGTTATATTTCATGTATATAGTTCCAGGATGTTTGAGAGTGGTTTCAAATCTCTAGGAGTTATAATGCAAATTATAGTTTTTGGAAGATTTTAAAAAAATTCAGACTTAGTCAAATTTTAGTAATTAGGAGGTCAAATTTCATCTTTCTCTCTCTATCTCACTCATTTTTATCTCTTACTCTCTAGACCACTCTCTCTCTCACTATCTCCATCCCTTTATCTGACACTCTCCCTTGAGCTCAAGAACTACATATCTACATGTCCATCTCTCTCTCCTTACCTCTCTAATATCTATCTCCTTCCCTCTCTAATATCTATCTCCCTCCCTCCTTCCCTCTCTATATTTCTCTATCTCCCCTCCCTCTCATATCTCTATATATATCTTTATCTACTCTCTATATCACCTCTCTCTATCCCTACCTATCCCTCCCTCCCTCTCCCCTCTTTCTCTCTCACTCTTTACTTCCCTCTCTCTCTGTCCTTCCCTCTCTACTCTTTATCTCACCATTCTCTCTGTCCTTCCCTCTCTCGTTCTCTCTATCTCACCTCTCTCTCCTTCCCTCCATCCCTCTCTAATTTTCTCTATCTCCCCCTCTCTCTCCTTCTCTTTCTACTTCTCTCTATCTCACATCTCTTTCTCCCCCTCTCTCTCTCCCTCTCTCTCTTCCTTTTTCCCACCTCTTCTCTCTACTTCTCACTATCTAACCTATCTCTCTATACCTCTTTCTCTCTCCCACTCCTTTCCTCTCAATCTATCCACCTCCCTCCTTACCTCTCTACTTCTCTCTCCATCACACATCTCTATCACCTATCTCACATCTCTCTCTCCCCTTCCCTCTCTACTCTCTTTCTCTCTATCTCACCTCTCTCCCTACCTATCCCTCCCTCCTCTCTCTTATCTCTCTCACCTCTCTCTCCCTCCCTCCCTACCTCTTCCTCCCTCTCTCCTTCCCTCTATACTTTCGTTATCTCCTCTTCCCTCTATCTACCTATCTCTCTCTATTTTTGGCTCACCTCTCTCTCTATCCCTACCTCTCCCTCCCTCTCTCTACCTATCTATTTCTCTCTCTCCATCCCTACCTCTCCTTCCCTCTTTACTTCTCTATATCTCCCTCCCTCTCTCTACCTACCCATTTCTCTCTCCATACCTACCTCTCCCTCCATATCTCCTTACCTCTCTACCTCTCTCTACCTACCTATCCCTCTATACCTCATTCTCTCTCTCTCTCTCAATCTCTCAACCTTCCTCCTCTCTCTACTCTCTCACTTCTCCATCCCTCTCTCCTTCCTGCTCTAATCTCTCTCTATCTCAACTCTCTCTCCCTCCCGCCTATTTCTATCTCTCTACCTACCTGTCTCTCTCCTATTTATCTCAACTATCCCTCTTTACCTCTTCCTCCCTCCTCTCTAGTTATCTCTATCTAACTTACCCCTATATACCTCTTTCTGTATCTTCCTCCCTCCCTCCTTCCATCTCTCTCCAACCCTCTCTCTCCTTCTCTCTACCTACCTATCCCTCTATGCATATTTCATTCTCCCTCCCTCCCTCCTTCCCTCTCTCAATCTCTCTAGATTATTCCATATCTAATTATCTATCATCTCTCTCCTTCCCTCTATACTTATCTTTATCTCCCCCTCCCTCTCTCTACCTACCTCGCTATGTTTCTCTCTCATTTCTCTCTCTCCTTCCCTCTCTACTCCTCTCTACCCACCTATCCCTCTATACGTCTTTCTTTCTCCCCCTCCCTCCTCTCTCTTATTCGCTCTACCCTCCTCCCTCTCTACTTCTCTCTATCGCATCTCTCTCCCTACCTATCCCCCTTCCTCATCTCTATCACACATCTCTCTCCTCTCCCTCTCTACATACCCCCTATCTCTCCTCTCCCTCTCTCTATATATCTCTCCTTACCTACAATCTATCTCAACTATCCCTCTTTACCTCTCCCATCCTCTATAGAGGTGAGATAGAGAGGTATGAAGGGAGAAGTGAGAGAGATTGAAGTGATGATGTGATAAATAGAATTGGAGGGGAAAAAGGGAGAGACAAGATAAAGAGAAGTGGAGAGGGAAGGATAGAGTGAGAGAGAAAGAGGGGGAGAGAAAGATATTGGAGGGAGGGAGGGAGAGGTAGGGACATATATGTAGAGAGTTGAGATAGAGTAGAGAGGGAAGGAGAGAGAGGAGGGAGAAGTGAGAGAGATAGAGGTGATAGAGATAAGTAGAGAGGGGGGGGGAGGAGAGAGAGTGGGGAGGGAGAGATGGAATAATGAGATAAAGAGAAGTAGAGAGGAAAGGGAGAGAGAAAGAGGGGAGAGTTAGAGAAAGAGAGTGAAAGAATGAGGGAGAGAGAGAAGGGAGGGAGGGAGAGGTAGGGCTAGAGAGAGGTGAGATAAAGAGAGTAGACAGGGAAGGAGAGAGAGAGGAAGAGAGAAGTGAGAGAGAGAGAGGTGATAGAGATCTGTCATGGAGAGAAGTAGAGTGAGGGGGGAGGGAGGGAGAGAGAAAGAGGTATAGAGTGATAGGTTAGATAGAGATAATAAGAGAGGGAATGTGTGTGTGAGGAAGGAAGAGAGAGACAAAGACAAAGAGAGATAGATAGATAGAGAGAAGGGGAGATAAAGAAAATTAGACATGGAAGAAGGGATGGAGGGGGAGAGCGAGGTGAGATAGAGAGAACTAGAGAGAGATGGAGAGATAATGGAGAGATAGAGAGAAGTATAGAGGGAAGGAGAGAGTGAGAGAGAAAGAGGGGGAGAGAGAGGAGAGAGAGATAAATGGGGGGAGAGGGGGGATAGATAGAGAGAGGGAGAGAGAGGTGAGATAGAGAGTAGAGAGGGAAGGGGAAATAGAGAAGGGGAGAGAGGGAGGGAGGGAGGGAGAGGGAGGGAGAGGGAGATATAGTTAGTAGAGAGATGTGACAAAGAGATAAGTAGAGAGGGAAGAAGGAAGGTAGAGATATTGAGAGAGGTAAGAAGGGATGGAGGGAGAGAGAAAGAGTGATAAAGGAGTAGATTAGATATAGGTAGACAAGGAAGGTAGGAGGGAGGGAGGAAGAGAGAGACACAAAAAGAGATAGGTAGAGTGAGGGAGAAGAGAGATAAAGAGTAGAGAGGGAAAGAGGTAGGGATGGAGACATAGGTAAGATACATAGTGATGGAGGGAGAGATAGGTAAAGAGAGGGATAGGGGGCCCAAAACTACCTCTCTCTATCACCATGTCTCTCACCTTTATCTCTCCATCACTATCTCTCCTTCCCTCTTTCTATATCTTTGCATCCTCTCTTTACCTACTTCTCTCTCTCCTATTTATCTCAACTATCCCTCTTTACCTCTCCCTTACTCCCCTCTCTCTCTCACCCTATCTCTCTCTCTTCCACCATCCTTCACTCTCTACTTCTCTCCATCTAGCCTATCCCTATATACATCTTTCTCTCTCCCTCCCTCCCTCCTTCCCTCTCTCAATATATCTACCTTCCACCTTACCTCTTTACTTCTCTCTATCACTTCTCTCTCTCCCCTTCTCTCTCTACTCTCTTTGTCTCTGTCACCTCTCTCCCTACCTATCCCTCCCTCCTATCTCTATCTCAGCTCTCTCTCTCCACCTTCCCTCTCTACTCTCTTTCTCTCTATCTCACCTCTCTATCCCTACGTATCCCTCCCTCCCTCCTCTCTCTATCTCACCTCCCTCCCTCTCTCTTGATCTCTCTCTCCCCCTTCCCTCTCTACTCTCTTTCTCTCTATCTCACATCTCTCTCCCTACCTATCCCTCCTTCCCTCTTCTCTATCTCTCCTCTCCCTCTCTCTACTCTCTATCTTAAACCTCTAGCTATCTCTCCCTCTCTACAATATTCTCAACTATCCCTCTTTACCTCTCTTACCCTCCTCTCTCTTCCTCCCTCTCTCTCTATCCCACCTCTATCTCCCTCCCTACCACTCCCTCCCTACCACTCCCTCCCTCTCTTCTTCCCTCTCTATTTCTCCCTATCTCCCCTCTCCATATCTCTACCTACCTCTCAAATTATATCTCATCTCTCCCTCTCTCTACCTACCTCTGTATCTCACCTATGAAATTGGAGAGAGATGGAAAGAGAGAGGTGAAATCGAGATATTAGAGAGGGAAGGCGAATGAGAAAAAGGGGAGAAGGAGGGAGAAGTGAGAGAGAGAGATATAGGTGATAGAGATGATAAAGAGAAGTGGAGGGGAGAGAGGTACAACTCGAGAGAATGGAAAGATAAAGATAAGTAGAGAGGGAAGGAGAGAGTGAGAGAGAGGGGGAGGTAAAGAGAGATAGGAGGTAGGGAGGAAGAGGTATGGATAGATATGTAGAGAGTTGATATAGATAGATAGAGAGTAGAGAGGGAAGGAGAAAGAGAGGAGGGAGAAGTGAGAGAAATAGAGGTGATATAGATATTTGATACAAATAAGTAGAGAGGTAAAGAGGGAGAGAGAGGGTGGATGGAGGAGAGAGTGGGGATGGAGAGAGACAAAGGTGAGTGTGTGTGTGTGAGAGAGAGAGTAGATAGGGAAGGGGTAGAGAGAGAGAGGTAGGGGGAGGGGGAGGAGAGATAGAGAGTAGAGAAGGAAAGAGGTAGGGAGGAGACATAATTGAGATATAGAGTGATGGAGGAAGAGGTGGGTAAAGAGAGAGAGTGGAGATAAAGATACATAGAGAGGGAAGGAGATGTAGAGAGAGATAATAGATAGAGAGAAGTAGAGAGTGGAGGGATGGAGGGAGAGGAAAGGAGGAGATAGAGGTGAGTGTGTGTGAGAGGGAGAGAGAGTGATAGGAGAGAAAATTAGGGGAGAGAGAGATAAAGAGAGTAGAGAGTGAAGGGGGGAGAGATAGAGATTAGAGAGGGAAGGAGAGAGTAAGAGAGAAAGAGGGGGAGGGAGAGAGAGAGGTAGAGAGAGTGGTAGGTAGTGGAGGGAGAGGTACATAGAGAGGGAAGGAGAGAGGGAAGGAGGGAGAGTAGTGAGATAGAGAGTAGAGAGGTAAGGAGAGAATGAGAAAGAGAGATAAAAAGAGAGAGAGAGGGAGGTTGGAGGGAGGGAGAGGTAGAAAGGGATAGGTGAGATAAAGAGAGGGAAGGAGGGAAAGTGGGATAGATAGAGAATGGTGATTTAGAGAGGAGAGAGTGAGGGAAGGAGGGAAAGTGGGAGAGAGAGAATGGTGATTTAGAGATGAGGGAGCGAGAGGTAGGGATAGAGATAATAGTGAGATAGATAGAAAGAGAGAGTGAGACAGAATGAGAGGGATGGAGAGACAGAGGGAGAGAGGTAGGTAAATGAAGGGAGAGGAGAGATATAGAGTAGAGAGGGAAATAGGTAGGGAAGGAGACATAGGTGAGATAGAGATGGATGCAGAGAGAGATTGATGGAGGGAGAGGTAGGTATAGAGAGGGAAAGAGAGAGGAGAGATAGAGAGTAGATAGAGAGTAGAGAGGGGATGGAGGGAGAGAGAGGTAGGGAGGGAGATAGAGGTGTGTGTGTGTGTGAAAGTGAGAGAGAGAATGGTGAGATATAGAAAAGGAGAAATTGAGAGAGAAAGAGGGGGGGAAGGAGGGACAATAGTGAGAGAGACTGGGAGGAGAGAGAAAAAGAAGGGGAGAGAGGGTGAGGTCAAGAGAGGGAGGAAGAGGAGAGATAGAGAGAAGTAGAGAGAGAAGGAGGGAGGGAGGGAGAGTTGGGGAGGGAGATAGAGGGAGAGATAGAGAGAGTGGTGAGATAGAGAGGAGAGAGTGAGAGGGAGGGAGAGAGAGTTATAAGATAGAGAGGAGAGAGTTATAGAGAAAGAGGGGGAAGAGAGGGATAGAGAGTGAGAGAGAGATGTAGGTGGAGGAAGGGAGAGGAGAGATAGAGAGTAGAGATGGAAAGAGGTAGGGAGGGAGACATAGGTGAGATACAAAGTGATGGAGAGAGAGAGAGATAAGTAGATAGGGAAGGAGATGTAGAGATAAAGAAGTAGAGAGGGGAGGGAGGGAGGTAGATGTTAGGAGGAGATAGAGAGGTGTGTGTGAGAGAGAGAGAGAGGGGAGAGAGGGAGGAAGGTAGAGAGAGAGGGAGTGGAGAGATAGAGAGTAGAGAGAAGGAGAGAGTGAGAGAGAAAGATGATACAACTTGTTGATACTAAAATTTAACCTCCTGATTATTGAAATTTGATAAAGTCTAAAAATTTTAAGATCTTCCAAAAACTAAAATTTGCATTATAACTTCTAGAGATTCAAAACCACTCTCAAACCTCTTGAAACTATATACATGAAATATAACTTAAAGTAAAAGAAATTAAATGTTCATATGTAAATTTAAACTTATACTTAAATGTTTATTTCATGTATATAGTCTCCTTGGTAGAGAAACATAAGAAGAAAGAGCTCACAAACATTCATTGCAAAATTTAAGCCATTTGGTGAGTACAAAATTTGGCACTCTCCAAATGGTAAATCCATTTGGCGAGTGCCAAATTTGGTGCTTTCCAAATGGTAAATCCATTTGGAGAGTGCCAAATTTGGCGAGCACAATATGGCTTGCTACGGGTTTTTTTTGCATGTTTTTTTCAATTTGGCATCAAAATTGTGTCACATATCCATGCACTTACCCATAATGAAACTCCTTTGCTAATTTTAGACTAGTTTCACTATGCAACACAATCTACAAGTTCATAACAAAAGTCGTAGCGAAAGACTGAAAAAAATCCTCCCTACATTTATAACACAAGAGCATAGTGGTTTTGTGTATGGCATAAATATCAGTAATGGAATAATCATTGTGCATGAGGCAATCCACACCATAAAAATTTAAAATTGAAAACAAAAAATCATTAAGCTTGACATAATAAAATCTTATGATAGGATTATATGGCATTTCCTTATGAAGATAATGGGAAAAAATGGTTACAATGGGTATTGGCATGTATATCATCACCAAGATATTAAATCCTCATAAATGGCATTCCATGTGGTTTCTTTGAAGGAGCAAAAGGAATAAAAAGGGGGACCCTCTATCCCCCTTTCTATTTGTAATTGTGGTAGATGCACTCACCAGAGGGATTCATCAAAAGGTTGCAACTAGGAAATGGACTAGTATTATAGTTGCAAAAAATAAAGTTCGCCAATGACACACCAATTCTACATTGATGACACCCTACTATAAATTTATCCAACACTTAAGGAAATGGAGGAAATAAAAAATATATTAGAAGAATATGCATGGTGTTCGAAGTAGGTTATAAATAAAGATAAATCAAACGCATACTTATTCAATACACAAAATAAAATCCAATGTAGGTTGGAAGATATGATCAGGTTCATGATTGGGATATTGTCGAGGACTTATATTGGTATTCCTTTGTATGAAGGAACTACATGAACCTCCTACTCGACTGAAATCATATCCAAATGTAAGAAAAATAAAACATGGTGATGGAGGTGGCTAACTCTTGTTGGTAGGATCACAATAATAAATTCTATCATTATTGCAATCCTAGTTTATATTCTTTCTTATGTTGGGCTAACATCCAAAGTGAAGAAAGATATCAACAAAATTTATTAGTGTTTCCTATGGGAAGGTTCAAAAGAGTTAAAGATAATTCTCCTAATTGCATGAGATACGATCAAGAAAAAAAAATGGTGTGCAACAACCAAAGATATCCATAAACATAATTTGACATTAGGCGCAAAATTAATATGGAGAATAATTAAAAATCTTGAGGCCCGATGGTGTCAAGTTTTAAGAAGCAAATACTTAGATACCAATGAACCAAATCAAATTGTCACATTGGGAAATCCACTACATGGATCACAAATATAGAATTTCATGATAAAATCAAGGAAAATCATAATTTGAACATTTGTCATGGAGAATGAAATGAGGAACAAAGGCCTTATTCTGACATGATTTGTGAAATAGACACAAATCAATGACATAAATAAAAATAAATGGATTAGAAGATGAAATATGTAGCTGGAAAAGCTTCATTGTGGAAAAAAGGTGTGAGACTATATTCAACCCTTATGCATTGCAAGAAATAAAACCACCAAATGGAAAAAATTGAATTCTTATTGGTTTCAAGCAGTGAGGCATTAATCAAGGAACTGTTAATTTCTATAAGCCAACAACAAATTAATTGCTCAATAAATTCACAAAAATAAATATGATTTATAAAAATTAACACAACTGGGTTAATTAACAACTAATAATAGTGGAAGAAAAAAGAACAAGTCAATCTCAAAAAAAAGACAATAACACAGATATACCCAGGAAACCCCAGAATGGGGAAAAACCTGCAAATGTTGGATCTTCTATTTAGCCTAACAACAAAATTTTCTTTCAAAAATACAATACAAGTTTGCTACAACAATCTTACATATATAGAGCCCAGTTGCTTTACTTAGCATGCAAGAAAAGAAACTTTCCTTGCATTTTTTGGGTTTAAACCACATATGAAATCACTCTTGGATTTATCCTATCCTCACAATCACAAAAACATTCTATTAAAGAATAAAATATCTGTTGTTGTTGAAAATCCAACTCGAGTTGCTTTAAAGAAACTCCACATCCCACTTTTCGAGCTACACAAAAATCAACAAGAACTAGTTTCAAGAAAATTTTTTTGACAAATCAAAATGATGGATTTGTTTGGTGCGAGACCAAATCAAACGAATACTCAACCAAATTAGGATACAAAACACAAAATGCGGAAGAAAGTATAAACGATTGGCCATTTGATTTATGTTTGGGCACAAATTTAGTGCAAAAAGTTTGGGCCTTTGCATGGGATGCTTTGCACCAAAGAATACTAACATAGGAAATACTTCAAAAAATTGGTATTTTTGGCCCACATAAATGCCCAATGAGTGAACATGGTGAAGAAATCATAGATCATGTTTTGTTATAGTGTGAAGTTGCAATAGAATGTTGGACAACAATCCTATGAAAACTTAGTTGGTCTGGATCTCTTCGTTCGTCAATTCATCTCTCTTCCTTAGTTGGTCTAAACTACACAACAAATATTTATGGGGAGGAATTTGGAAAACTAATCCAGCCATCATTACTTGGCACATATGGAAAAAAATAAAATCTCACATTTTACTAAAAAATAAACAAATTTAGCATCATTGATAAACATAAAATTGATGTGGTTGTCTATGAGTTTCAAAATATGAGTACGAAAAAAGAAGAAATGACAATTTTCAATTTGGGATAACAAAATCATTTCCACTTGGAAAGTGTTGAAGGTTCCAAATTAGATAAACCATGACTAAATCAAATTGGTTGAACGAAGGATGGCCAAGTGAGATTTACCACCAAGTGGCAACGTCTAAAGTTAAATTTTGATGGGGCATCATGTGGAAATTTCAGGATTTCTAGTGCTAGCTTCATAACTCGCAATGAACATGGCCATTTATGTTGGGCTAGCACAATAAAATTAGGGATCAAAACCAATAACAATGTAGAATTTGGAGCTTTAAAATAATGCCTCAAATTATGTGTAAAGGAAAATCTCAAGTGTTTGGACATAGAAGGATAATCCCAAATAGTTGTGAGGGCAGTAATGAGCAAAATAATTCAAAATTAGAAACTAGGGATTAAATTAGACCAAATTTTACTATACCTTGAGAAAATTGGTGATTTCACAATAAAACATAATTTTAGGGAAGCTAACCAAGCAGTGGATTATCTCTTAAATCAAGAAATTGACCAATGTACAGAGTGCAAAATATTAGAAAATATGGCAGAGGAATATACTAGGTGAATTCATAAGGACATATTGCGTGAAGGCTACACAAAGTGGCATAATCAAAAGGAACTATAAAAAATGAACTCACAATAATGGCATGGGACAAGAATTGATAGGCCAAATTCAAAGAAGATAGTAAGTTGTTGACAGTTGGGTAAGGCCTCGCATGTGAATAACATGGGTACTTGAGATAAAATTATCTGTTGGAAGTTACTACCCATCTCAAAATGTCGAGAACTTGATCATCAAAGTGATAGCATGGTTACTATGTGCTTGTAATGTAATGATGAATATCATTGTAAAGGATGAAAGTATGGATTTAGAATCTGATATACATACCTTAAAAGTTGTGAACAAATTGAAAAGTTGAGACATGAAAAAAAATTTAAGCACATAACACAATGTTTGGTGGATTACATGGGTTGTGGTTTTGGGGTGACTTTTGTAAGCCACAAACTAAACATTCTAACAAAAGATGGAAAAAAGTAAAGAAAATCCAAAAGAAAAAGATATCCCATTGGAATTTCAAGACAATCCAACAAATCTAAAGATAAAGTTTGTGAATCCTATCAAAAGATCACATAGGGATTATGGTTGCAAACAAGAAACAAAGGATCATGTGAGTTAAACTTGATGACTATAAAATGGTGTTGGTTCATAGATTGATCTCATACTCGAAATGGTGGATATTATTACAATACCAAACATTCCTTGTGACTGCAAACAAGAGAATCTAGAGAAGAAAATGAAGGAAGTTCTCAAACTGAGATCAAAAGTGGAGGAGGAAGCAATCAAAGTAGTGATAAAAATAAATCATTTTCAAAGAGCACACTCATAATGTGGTATTATTGGAAATATTCTTATATAGCGTTGTGAGGACTTCAAGAATTTTTGAATAGGCTAGAAGAGTTGTGGGTAACTTTGTTAATGAATATTATCTGGCATAAGCTATAAATGCTCTATTCACCATAAGTAGAGACCCCAAAGTAGGTCTTTTTGGGAATTCCCTCTATATTAAAATTGCATGGAAGAACAAGGAAATGAAATAGGAAATCACACTTATGTGTGACAAGCTAACATGAAATAATATGTCTATATATTCCTTCTATATTTCACATAAAGATACTCTCTTTTCTTCTCCTCAATTAGGGACACTTCAGGTTGTAATTAAGGGAATGAGAACCCCTTTTTTTTGTCTTGGATTTACCTCAAGCCATAAATTTTTTTTTTTTTTTATCATTTTAATATTGTTATCTCCTAATTTTTGACTTGTTCATTTTTCCAAGTTGTAACATTAAATTATCACTTGATACCTTGATAATTGGTGTTCCTATGGTGTCTTTTAAATCATTCAATTTGAGCATGCTTAAAGGTTGTCATTTTTAAAACCCTATTGTCAATTAGTTAAACCATGCCTCATTTTTGCAAATTATCAAACTCAAAATATAATACTTGAGTCAAATTGGTTAGTACAAGTTGGTGACATGAACTAAATGTTAGATGTCAAAATTGAAATTTGTTTTATGTATGTTTCCAATTGTACTAAAAAATTGAGCCCCTACATTGATGAAAATGTGAAAACAATTATTTTTTGAAAAATTTATATTTTTGGAAGAATTATTTTTAAGAGGATGTTCCTTGGGTTTTTCCAAGCAATGTGACCAATTTTTGCAGCAACCCAATTTCTGATTTGGGAGAATTTAAAGTTTCAATTTTCCTGACAAAATTACAAAATCATTAAAAAATTTATTTGGTTGTTGAATTTTTTTTTATTTTTTTGCATTTTAATCACCATGGTTTTTTATCATCCCACAAAAAATTCAAGGCAAACAACTTTACCAACTGAGATTTAGGCGTGGTTTGGTTTCACATCAAGAGGTTTGTCAAAAAACTATGTAAAAAATATTTTAACTTTTTCAAAGTTTTAAATAATCATAAAGAAAGTTTTTTCTAGGCATTTAAATTTTTTTCTTGGTTTAAGGGAATTTCAAGTGAGTTTTGTATGCATTCTTTCTTCATTAAACCTCGTTTCTCACATTTTGCCCAATTCTAACCTACATTGCTCACATTTTGTCCAATTCTAACCTTTATGCTCATAAAATAGCAAATCCTAACCTCATGCTCTTTTCTTGCCCAATTCTAACCTGCATTGCTCACATTTTGAATAATTCCAAGCTTTGCTCACATTTTGACTGTAGTGTAGAAAAATGGACCCCTTGACATTTTCACACTCATTTGGGCCCTCCTTGTGGATTTTGGCTTAATGTTGCCTTGATTTAGTGTTGTAATGTGGATAACAGATTCGCATTAGGTCTTGGGCCCTTGTAAACTAAAGGATTTTAATGGTACCTTGCTAAAGTGTTTTGAAGTTTTGTAACTCACTTTCACACTTTTCTAGGGTTTTATCAAATATTAACTAAGCATAATAAACACAATTTTAATCAAAATAAATTGAGTTTTGTAAAGTGTCGTAACACACTTTCACACTTCTCTAGGCTTTTCATTAATAATTAGGCTCTATTATACTTTAATTGACCCTATTTTACATCTACAAGCCTCATTTATTGCATATTTTCAAGGATAATCCCCACACTAATCAATAACCAATCATAATTAAGGTGTTTCTAGCTTGTGTGGCCCAAATTTAGGGATTTGGGACTCATTCACAACCTTGGGCAAATAGGTCCCACCTGGATCTTTTGGCCTTGAAATGGTTTTCACACATTTCTAAGCACTTTTGGTTTTTGGTCCCATACATTATGTCTAATGGGACTCATTCACCACCTTGGGTGAATGAGTCCCGTGTGACCAAAATTCAAATTTAATTCAATTTTTTGACAAGATTTTATTCTCCTAGATCTTATGTCAACTTGCAGTATTGTAATTTGAAGAATTCTTGCATAATCAAGTATAAATACTAGGTTCTTTCACTCATATTCACACCTAGAATTCAAGAGAGTTCACAAGAGCATTTGAGCATTCACAAGAGAATTCAAGGGTAGATTATCAAGCATTTTAGAGCAACATTCAAGTGCCAATCATCATGTCAAAGATTGCATATATCATGTTTGTTATTGTGCAAACAATTGTGATGTAGAGTTTATGATTCAAGCAAGTGTTTCAAGCAAGATCAACATCATTCAAGCAAAAGTCAAGAACCGCATCCATTGCATTCATTTCAAGCATATTTGCAGCACCTTATTGCTAGGGTTTGCTGAGTTGCAATGCTGTCTTTTGTTTATTCATCATTCTCCATTCTTATTTTCTTTCATTTCAAGGTGTAATTACAAAGAAGAGGTTTGACCAAGGCAAACCCTTATCCACTAACCTAACAAAATTTTTTCCTCTCCTTTGTATGTGATTTGTAGGTTTACGTTGTATATTTCACAAGGAGCAAGATTGGAAGAAAGTTGTCAAGTGATTAAAGTTTTCAAAGTTATCATCAACCCTTGGAGAAACTTGGAGAAGATCTACAAGTGGTAATTTTTAGTTTTGGATCTAGAAATTAGTCCAGAAGAGTAGAATCAAGTCTCGAACTTCCAAAAAAGTAGAAGTGGAATAATTTTCCACAAGTGATGAATGAGTCCCACTGTATCAGTCTGGTAGAGATTTTTACAGATCTGGATACCCTTTTGGTAGAAGCCTATTTTGACACATTTTTCTAGAAACATGTCTGATTCACCCAGCTTGGCGAATGAGTCCCAGTCAGCCTTGACAATAGATTTTTCAATGATTTAGACCTCCATTTTTCCTTCTCTAGTTTTCCAAGTGCATGCTTTCCATCTTTAGAGTTTTTTGTTGCATGTCATTCATCTTTCTAGGTCATTTAGAGTTAGTTTGCATTCAACTAGGTTTTTGCATTTCATCTTGCATTTCATTGTCTTTTCCAAGTTTAAACTTGGTGGTGAAACCCTCATTATATCTCTTTCATCCTTTAGGAAAACCCTCTTGCAAGATCTCTTTCTCCTTTGCAAAGAGATCTCGAGGGTTTTTTCTTGAGTGAAGTGTTTGAAAATTGCCCCTTTTCCTTTTAGGTCCAAAACCCTAGAAGTGAAAGAAAGGACCCTAATTTTATTCCTTTCATTTTGGTGAACCTACATATAGGGCATCATAATTCTGATTTGGAGTGCAGTTTCATCCTAGATTTAGCTTGCATTAACATTGCATTAGGACTAGCATTTGTTAATTTGCATTCTAGGATCTCAAGTTCTGCATTAGTGGAATCTCATTTAGCTTGCATTTTTACATCTAGTTTCATTAAAAATCATTACAATTCTGCATTTGTATCTCAAACATAGATCAAAAAACATAAAAAGCATAAAATCCAATTCAAAAATCTTGAAAAATTTGAAAAAAATCATCCCTAAGACTCATTCACCACCCTGGGCGAATCAGTCCCTTTGCACATTTTTCATTGCATATTATGGCATTTAGAATTTAGTTTCTAAGTTTTTATTTCTTGTTGTTATCTTTTTGTTAAAGTTTCCTGGAGTTTAGTTACAAGCACTTCATTGTTCTTAGCTTACATTGCATTTGAATTCATATTGCATTTAGTACCCCTTGGATGAGTATTTGGTGTCCTATTGCTAATACTATAGTGAGACAAAGTTCAAGACTCATGTCATCCTGTGATAGAACAATCATTGTGGATCTTGGGTTATCTAGCTCTTTCACTCTTGGTATTGAAACTAGTACACTAGATATGGATAATACCTTTAACAACTCTTTCCCTTCAAGTAGTATGCAAGTTGAACCAATGAATGATAGTCTTCCACAAGAGAAGATAATTCAAATTCATGAGGACCTAGCAAACTTACAACACCAAGTGCAAAATGACAACATCTCAACTACTGCCATCCCTACTGTAGATAACATTCACCGCATGCTTGAAAGTGAAGATGGCCTTGACCTTGTGAAAAACATAGTTCAAATATTTAGAAAATACTTGCCCCCAACCACTAGTTGTCCTTTGCAAACAAAAAAAATCACAAGCCAAGGAGGAACTCAAATTACTCCTCCCTCAACAATGTCCTCAATACCTACTTATACCCCTCCTCAAGTCACAACAACAGTGCACCAGATTAGTAATTTGATTCCTTCCTTGGGTATTCCTGCTAGCATCCCTAGTTCCTATGTGGCATTGTATGTTATATCTCCTACCACCTTATCACCTATCAGCATTCCATTCACTTGTCCTACAAAAACATGCACCCCTTCCCCTTTATCATTCCCATCTCATAACACAAGAAATGATCCTCTAATATCCCAACTCTTTCAAACCATTTCATCCCTCCAAAAGCAAGTTTCCACCATCAATCAAAATCAAAATGGCCTGCCTACATATTATATTTGAAGTAGTCCATTGTCCCTAGAAATATTGTGAACATCAGTGGCACAAGGTGTAGAGGTGCCTAGATTTGAGAAATATGGAGGGAATGGAGATCCTTCTAACCTTCTCAATTCCTATACTACCTTATGTAGTGACTTTGTCCTTAATGATAAACTATTAGAAAAAAAATTTCCTTGATCACTAAAAGACACTACCTTGGAATGGTTCTCCTCTTTACCAAACAACTCAATTGGTTCATTCAATGAACTTCTTGATACATTTGTAAACCATTTCCAAGTGCATATGACTCCAAAGATGACCTTGGTCGATTTGATGAGATGCAAGCAAAAAGAAGAAAAGTTAACTAACTTTATCTCACGTTATCAATCGCTTTATTACCAAATTGATGTCAAGATTCCCGACCCTCACCTTCAAAATATGTTCATAGAAAATTTACAAATAAAAATTCAAGACAAGATTACAATGATGAAATTCCCATCCTTCATGCACTTGTGTACTTTCCTCCATGTATCAAAATTCGATTAGTAGTAGAGATACAAATTCCACTTCTAGCCAAATGGACAGATACGAGCCTAAAAACCAAAATAATTACCAACCTCTTAGAAAATAAAACAAAGGGTTCCTTCAATTCCATCCCCCTCAACAAACAACTCACAATACCAATAACCAAGTAGTAGTCGTTAAAGCCTCAATACCCTTTAGCTATGGAGACCTAGAAAGAAAAATCACTCTCTTACCTGATACCCTTCATAACACAATGTCCCAACTTTTAGAATAGAAAATGATCAACTTTCCTCCCATCAAAACACCTGATCCCAATAAACCTTTACCCCTGATCTTTAGATCAAATGCTTATTGCCACTATCATCGACAAAATGGACATGACACGAAACATTGCAAGCGTCTTAAATATCTCATGCAAGACCTCATTGATTATGGTTGTCTTTCCATTGAAGGTTTTAGTGATCAAGGAAATAAATCCATTGCCCCTCCTAGCCAAAACTTGTAAATTTTCACCAACCCCATGCCAAAACATAATACTTCATTTGTCAAAGTTAGAAAAACTACAAAGAATTATGTGATGAATGTTGATACGGATGATAAAAACAATGAATCTATTCTAAATAATGCTATCAATGATAATCCTATAGATGAAATGGTAGGGATGATAGATGTCATGCCTTGTAAGGGCCGAACTAAGAACCCTCTTGACATTTCTTTCTCCTCTAAGGATATAATTAAACATGCACTCGATGGTCCTCTTTACATAGCCGACCGTATCTATGACAAGCCCACTAATGGGATACTAATAGATCCCACCTATGGAGAGAATGTGATCACCGAGGAATTTTTACTTTTGCATGAGCTCTATCAAGACACATATGATAAACCAAAATCATGGATCAAGACACACAATGGTTTCACTTTCCCTATGATAGGATTAATCACCTTACCATTGCAAATAGGACCAAAGATATTAGATGTCACATTCTCCATCATCCCGCAGTCAGACCAATTTTGTGTGAAGTTAGGCCACCCATGGCTTCGCTCCATGAAATTTTTCCTTTGACAATGAAATATCCACTATCCACCATAGTGAATTCAACCCTTTGTCATCCAAAGGAATTTTTTCCTTAGTTTCCTTTTGGCCAGAGCCCATGGAACCTATAAAGCTGCGAGAAGACTTATTTTTCCTATCCTACCAAAAATTCAAGGTGAAAAGATAGTCGAACTCTCCCTCTGAAACATGTCCCCATCAACCTCTCAACCTACCATCCTTGATGAAACCATGCTAGAACCTAAAGAATAACCAAACAACCAATACCAACCTAAAAAAAAACAATCACCTACCTCTTACAAGTGACCAAAAGATAATGAAAACAATCCCGTTAAACCTAGAATAAAATAAGTTTACAAAGTCAAAGAGAAAGCAGTCGAACAACCTCCTAAGGTCTCTTATGTTCCTCCCCTTAGGGAAGAAAAGAGACCTATGGTTCATCAACCTGGTCCTACACAAATAAAAATTGAAAACAAAACTAAAAGAAACAAAGGTGTTAGAGAGCGTAGGCATAGACGTCGTGCTATTGCTCGCAAGTTACAAGAGGAATTAAACAAATAAAATTGAAATCCAAACTTGATTGAAGCAATACATGACCAACCTCCCTCTTCGGTGAAACAAGATCTCTTGATACAATCTCCACAACATGAGGTAAACTCTTCTAGGGACATTATCATATGACCTCCTATTGTGATCAACTTAGATGACGATGATGAGGTTGCTAAAATTGATGAAGAGATGCATAATGAACTGAATACATTCTTTTCCTCTTCCATGAGCTTAAATGCCAAATCTTCTATAAAGATTATGGAACCAGGTGCTTCCCCTAGTTCAAAAATTTCTCTTGTCCCCTTAGCCAATTGCCCGCCTTCAATACACAATGAACATGATTGGGAGGCAGATGACCTACTCATAAGTTGAATCGCACGTGCCTTACTAGCCTTTTGCATTATTTATTTATTTCTTTTTCTTTTGTGTGCTTGCATGTATATAATGTGATCCCCCATGATGTTTTGTTTGATGTTCTTTCTCTCTTTGTGGCATTCCTCTATTTGTATCTTCATTCCTCTCTATGTTGTAAATCATTTTTTGTGCTTTTCCTCTTTTTCATTTTGTCTTGTGTTTTCCTTTTGGGATGATGCAAGGCATCGAGACATTCATGTCTCTTCCATGTTGACTCAAAAGGCTTTATTTTTCCTTTTCATTTTCCCCTTTTCTCTTTCATCTTTTGTTTTCCTTTTTGGGATGATGCAAGGCTTCAAGAAATTCATGTCTCTTCCATGTTGACCCAAAAGGTTTTTCTTTTCTTTTCGCTCTCTTTGTGTCATTCTTCCAATTCTATGTGTATTTGGGGGATGATGATAGTTGTGGCTCTCTAAAAACATTGCAGCAAGAACATATTGACCCCAAATCCAAAGATTCCTTATCACTAGTAGAAATTGGAAAATTAATGACTAGGTGACTAAATATTTTAGTCACAACAACTAAAAATGACTAAATTCTACTCATTTTTTACAAATCAGCTATAAATGAGTAAATAAATGATTAATTTGGTCGTTAACTAAAAAAATATTTAGTCACAGAAACAAAAATGACTAAATAGTTAGTCATCAAATCCAAAGTAGACAAGATTTTTAAAAAACAATTTGGCCAAATATTGGCGTGATATATTCATGTGCGTGATGCATTGGCATGATTATTCACACTCATTTTAGATTCATTCATCTCACTTGACCTCACTTCATTTATTCATTACAAACCATGCTTCATTTGTTAGCTTGGCATGAGTAATTTTGATCAGTAGCTACTTGCATGGGCGATAAGGATTTGAAGAGGACCTGGAATCTTCTAAAAAGGAAAGCAAGCGCAAGGAATTCAGAGTTTGCTACAATGAACTTGAATTTTTCAAGGCCCTCTGTAGCGAAATCGGATTTGGGGACGCCCTTTTCAGCAAATTCAGAGGTAATTCAAAACCCTCATTACATTAAACACAAATTTGAAATGCTCATTACAATCTACTACTCTTAATAATGTTCTATTGCTCTTAATAATGTTCTTTTACAATCTTGCCACTATTTGTTTCATAATGTGCTCGAGCTAAATATAATAAAATTTGGGTGTCAGTACAAAATTAGAATTTCCTCAAACAATTTTGATACATTTTCACTACAAGTGCAAACTATCCTTGTGCAAAGTAAACATGTGCTAGATTTACCCACACATCAAGCATCTGAACAAAGATCTTTCCTGCTATAGCTTCTTGTACCTATGTAAAAATTTCCTTTGCAATATCAAATTGACCCCTTTCAGCTAGCACAATGGTTGCCTAATTTGTAGCACAAACATTTCCTAGTCTCTGTGCCAACACTTTACAATACATTTCTCTATCCTTCTCAAGATTTTGTGCCTCTACCTTTGGATCCCTCCTCTCATTATGAAAATCTACAAAATAATTCCAATTTCCAAGTGAAATGTCAACATAAGAATTCTTTGCATCTGATTCACTTTGTGCAGCTTTAATTGTTTCTTTGCTTTATGCCAATCATCTATTTTCAAGTCCATTTTTACAAGAATAGATAAAGAATTTGATGGGTTTTTATCCAACTTAAGTGCATCCCCAATCAATTCTAGGCTTAATTGGATCTCATTCCGAGCTTGAGTCATGGCTGGAAGATGTAGATATGCATCCACATAATCAGGAAACTTGAACAATATTAGCTTGTTTAGAAGGTTGTCTAGGACAACTATGAAATCTAATTTAGTTCATTTGTGTGTGAGCCTTAGTGGAATTTTTGTTGTGAATTGATCAGATGAAGGTCTTGTTGACCACATAGTAGGTGTCATAGGGTTTTAGCTCAATTTGAGGTTTAGGACTTTTAGGACTTTTGAATTTTTTTGAAATGTTGCTCAATTGGAGATACAAGTGGCCAAAGAAGAGCCCAAGGGAGAGGATAACTGATTTGGTGACCCTATTTATGGGATTCCTCAGCATTGGAGTCAGGTTGGAAGAATTTCATATTGTTTAAAGTTTTTGAAATCAAAGAAAGCTTATGTGGAATCTATTTTGAAATTTCTGGTTTTTACATTGAATTGATGTTTTAATGGATTGATCTTGGCACTGTAAATCATGTATGATGTAGGGTAGTTGTTCTTTGAGTATTGTGTGGTATTAGATAGTTTTTTTGTTAAATTTGAAGCATTGTTTGTAAATAGTTTTGTGTCTGCATTGTTGCTGGTTTGAACCAGGGAGTTTGTGAAGAATGGAGGGTTAGTTCACTTTCCCACCATACAAATTGTACAGCCCTTTGGGAATTGTGACTAGACTCCATGGTTGTACATATGGTAGGAGTTAGAGATTTTAAAAGCACAGGAGCTTTTGATGGAGTCTTCTCCTAGGCGAGCCAAGGAAGAGCCCGACTAGGAAAGACCATAGTACAGAGCACTTAAATTGCAGAGGTGATAACTTTATGAAAAATTTCCTTTTGGAGAAGGAACATATGAGACTTACCAAGTTATGGTAAAAAGGAAAGGACTCTACCAATCCATTTGGTGAGGGAAGAACTTAGCAAGTTGCAGAGAAGCCAGGGAAGGGCTTGAAAAGCCTAATTTTGCTCATTTTTAGCTTAGGGATTTGTACGGCTAGTTGAGGCCCAAGACCCCAAAAATACTTGAGAGGTGGGCATATGAACCAAGTATCCTATGAAAATATTGGGGGTTACTTTGGAAAGACTTTGCAAAAAACCCAGATTTCTCGGAGAAGGAGACCCATTAGGGCTAGTAGCCTTGTAGGCCTAATAGTGGGGTTTGGTGAAAGTGACCTACAAATGGAGTTAGGTGGATCCCTAATACCCTTAATAGGATGGATTGAAGTCTTTGGAAGCACCTCCACACCTCTATAAAACCATTTCAATAAATTGGAGGTTAGTAGCCTTTAGGGTGGATTAAGGGCTCATGCTAGTGTTACAAGATTGCATGAAGTTTTGACTTGGAAGGGAGAACTTTGTTGATAGTTGGGTTGGAAAGGAGAACCAGGGCATCATTGGAAGGAAGGGGTCCTATAGGTAGAAGAAATTTGGAGTAAGACACCCTAGAGGTCTTCCAAGAAAGACCTAGAGCATGAATCAGTGAATCATTCATCCAACCTCCCTATCAGATTGGTATCCGAGCAACAAAAGATTTGGGATTGAATATTGTATGTCTGAGATTGAGTCTAGTGGCTCTACAATCATGGTGGCAAATATAGAATTGTCCAATAAGTTCGAAGATCAGGAGGAAGACAATAAGCTGTTGAGGGAAAGAATAGCCCAACTTTAACAAGCAATGAGTAATGTGCAGACCAAGACCGATGAGGTCAGTAATAAATGGGAAGGAAGAATACCCAAGAGTGAAGAGGTTGTAGAGGAAGACAAGATCCCTGAACCTGATCCTATTTTGCAAGAAGAGCCTTTCTTGAAGGCATTGAAGGCTATGAGTGGAAAAGCACTTGAAGGCATACCACTGTTTAGTGGAAAGTTGGAAGCAGATCTAGTGATGGATTGGATAGAGGGAATGGAAAACCATTTTGAGTGTGATGGAGTCACTGAAGCACATAAGGTAAAGGTGGCCAAATCAAGATTGAGAGGTTCTGCTTTGACATGGTGAAAGTTCATCCAAACAGAGAGAGAAAAGGAAGGCAAGAAACCTATTTCCACTTGGAAGGGAATGGTTGCCAAAGTGAGAGAGGCATACATGCCAGATGATTATGAAATTCAGTTGCATAAGAAAAGACATAGCTTGAGACAAAGAGACCAAGATGTAAATTCCTATGCAGAGGAGTTTCAAAAACTTTGCATGAGGTCTAATGTATCTGAGGATGAAAGCCTTAAGGTGGCTAGATACCTTAATGGTTTGAAGTGGAACATACAAGAGGAGATGACCCTTATAAGTCCCAAAACAGTGCACCAATGTTATCAATTGGCTATAAAGATTGAAGAGAGAAGTAAGACAAAACAAGATCAAGCTTCCAAGAGCAGGGGAAAAGGCAGAGATCAAAGAGGACATAGAGAAGGATACCAAGGTAGAGGGATTGAACAAAGAAATCAGAGAGAGTCTAAACTCACAGAGCAAGGAAGTGAAACAACTTCTAAAGGAGGTTATGGAAGAGGTAGAGGATATCAAGGGGGTTCTAACAGAGGAAGAGGTACAAGTAGAAGTAACTCTTAATTTGCTAGCATGAAATGTTACAACTGTGGTCAAGTAGGACATCGTGCTTATAGGTGCCTGGAGAAAGCATCTTCTTCTAACACAGAAAAAAGAGTAGCATATCCTCAAGAAGACACTATGAGTATCAAGTCACCAGAGGTTAGTCATATTGAGTCTAAAATGGGGGAGAACTTGATGTTTAGAAGGGTTCTCATCAAACAACTAGTCAAGGAAGAGCCAAACCAAAGGAGAGCCTTATTCAGGGTGAGATGCAAAATACTTGGGAAGGTGTGCAAAGTTATAGTGGATTCAGGGTCTACTGATAACATTATCTCAGAGGAAGCAGTGATCAAGTTAAAATTGGAGAAGGTGCCCCATACTAATCCTTACAAGGTGACATGGCTGAATAAAGGGTAGAGTGTCCTTGTGAATGAGTAGACATCAGTGAAATTCTCTGTTGGAGGATACAAAGACAAATTGGTTTGTGATGTGTTGCCTATGGATGCATGCCATCTTCTATTGGGTAGGCCATGGCAATATGACAAAGGAGCTATCTATGATGGAAAGGAGAACACCATCTCATTCAAGAAGGATGGTAAAACATTTAAGTTATAGTCATTGTTGGATAAGAAGAAGTATAGTCAAAGACCCCTAGTTTCTTGTTAAGTAGTGGCAAGGATTTTATCAACACTTTTCAGCAAGGAGGTGAAGGATATGTTATTATGGTGCAACCCAAGGAAGAAGACAGTTATACCAGAAGAAGTCCAGAAGTTACTTGAATAGTTCAAGGACATAGTCAATGATGGGACACCAACAATATTACCTCCAAAGAGAGCTATCAGTCATCAGATTGACTTCATACTAGGGGCTTCATTGCCAAACAAAGTAGCCTATAAACTCACACCAGATCAGAACCTAGAAGTGGCTAGGCAAGTGCAGGAGTTATTAGACCAAGGAATAATTAGGAAGAGCATCAGTCCGTGTGAAGTACCAGTGGTCTTAGCAACCAAGAAAGGTGGTAAGTGGAGACTTTGCACTGACTCTAGGGCTATCAATAGGATTACAATCAGATATAGGTTTCCTATTCCTAGGATAGAGGATTTGATGGACTGTCTTGGAGGGGAAAATTACTTCACTAAGTTGGATCTCAAGAGTGGATACCAAGAGATTAAAATCAAAGATGGGTTGTATGAGTGGAGAGTTATGCCATTTGGCCTCTCAAATGCCCCTAGCACATTCATGAGGCTCATGAATGAAGTGCTTAAGGATTTCATAGGGATATTTGTGGTAGTGTATCTAGATGATATAGTCATCTTTAGTAAGACAATAGAGGAACATTTGAGGCATATAGAGATGGTACTTAAAAGGTTGTAGGAGGAGAGGTTAGCCATCAACCTAGAAAAGTGTGAGTTCTTCAAACAAGAGATTATGTATTTGGGGTTTGTAGTATCCCAAGGATCATTTAAGATGGACCCAAGCAAGGTGGAAGCTATCCTAAATTGGCCTACACCAACCACCAGGATAGAGGTAAGGAGTTTTCATGGGTTAGCTCAATTTTATAGAAAGTTTATAAGAAACTTTAGTGGCATTTGTGCACCAGTGCTTGATACTATCAAGGGTGGCCTAAAGACTAAGTTTAAATGGACTCTTGAAGCAAAGAAGGGTTTTGAGAAGATGAAACAAGAAGTGGCAACTCAACCCATCCTTTTGTTACCTAGTTTTGATAAGCTATTCACAGTGGAATGTGATTCCATTGGAATTGCAGTAGGAGTACTAAGCCAAGAAGGCGGGCCTATAGCTTTCTTTAGTGAAAAGCTCAGTGAAGCTAAAAATAATTATTCTACCTATGACTTAGAACTATATGCTCTAGTGCAGTCTCTTAGAAAGTGGAGACATTATCTCCTACCTAAAGATTTTGTAGTGTTTATAGATAACCAGGAACTTAGCTACATCAACACACAAGAAAAGTTGAGTAATAGGCACTTGAAATGGATGGAATACCTCCAAGCCTTCACTTTTACTATCAAACACAAGAAGGGATAGCTAAACAAGGTGGCGGATGCACTAAGTAGGAGGTTGTTGATAGTACAAGAGATTCAATTCAAAAGCATTGGGATAGAGAGTTTCAAGGATCTCTATGGAGAAGATGAAGACTTCTCTGCAGCATATAAGGTATGTTCTGATTTTGAGAATCATTTTCACTGTCAATTCTCAGACTATACATTGCAGAGTGGAATTTTGTTCAAGGGGAATCATTTGTGTGTTCCCAAAGGTTCAATGAGAGAGAATCTCATCTAGGAGAAGCACAATGGTATTCTTAGTGGTCATTTCGGTATCAACAAGACAATGGAGTTGGTACAGAAGTTCTATTATTGGTCCAAGTTGCCAAGGGATGTCAGAAGGTATGTGGAGTAGTGTGTAGTTTGTATGAAAGCCAAGGGGGGAGATAGCAATGCAGGTTTGTATCAACCTCTACCCATTCCCAACAGACCATGTGAATGTATTAGTATGGATTTTGTGGTAGGACTCCCTAAAACGAAGACAGTGTTTGATAGTGTCTATGTGGTGGTAGATATGTTCAGTAAAATGAGTCACTTTGTTCCTTGCAAGACCACCCATGATGCTAGTTATATTTCTCATCTCTTCTTCAAAGAGATTGTGAGGATTCATGGATTACCATTGAGCATTGTATCCGACAGAGATGTGAAGTTTATGAGTCATTTTTGGAAAACTCTATGGAGTAGACTAGGTACTAACTTGTATTTTGGATCAGCTTACCATCCTCAGACATATGGACAAACTGAGGTGATCAACAAAGTGTTAGGTAACCTTCTAAGATACCTAACCAAGGAATATGGTCAGACATGGGACATGGTCATATCACAAGCTGAATATGCCTACAATGACAGTGTGAACAGGACCACAGGTAGGAGTCCTTTTGTGATAGTATATGGTATGCACCCAAGAGGTGTGTGTGAGCTCAGAGATCTAGGAGCTATGGAGCATAGGAGTGGCCATGCAGAGGATTTCACTTAGACCATGAAGGAGATTCAGGAGCAAGTGAAGAAGACAATCACAGAGGCTACTCACAAGTTGAAAGCTAAGGTGGACATGTCTAGGAAAGATCTCCAATTTATAGTAGGTGACTATGTCATGGTCCATCTCAATAGATCCATATTGCAGAAAGGAGTACCAACTAAGTTGCAGATGAAGAGAGTGGGACCATGTAAAGTGTTAGCTAAGTATGGAAAGAATGCTTACAAGGTGGAGCTTCCTGCACACTTAAGTATTTCGCTAGTGTTTAATGTGGCTGACTTGATCAAGTATAAAGGTCCAATGATAGATATGAATCTGACTAGTACATATGTCTTCGAGGATGTGAGTATTGTAGTCTTACCTCCTAAGGACAAGCTACAAGCAAAGAGGATCTTGGAATCCAGGGTGAAGAAGTCTACTCGGCACAAGGTGTACATGGAACATCTCATATAGTGGAAAGACAAACCAGAGTCTGAGGCTACATGGGTGGAAGAAGCTCATTTCAAGAAGCATGAAATTGATTTGTCTCTGATCTCTCCCCACATTCCTTAGTGTTTGTGCAGAGGGGGGAGAATGGTGCAGGAGCACTCATAGGTTGCCATAGGTTGTTTAGAAGGTTGTCTAGGACAACTTTGTCTAGGAAAACTATGCAATATAATTTAGTTCATTTGTGTGTGAGCCTTAGTGTAATTTTTGTTGTGAATTGATTAGATGAAGGTCTTGTTGACCACAAAGTAGGTGTCATAGGGTTTTAGGTCAATTTGAGGTTTAGGACTGTTACGACTTTTGAAATTTTTGAAATGTTGCTCAATTGGAGCTACAAGCGGCCAAAGAAGAGCCTGAGGGAGAGGAAAATTGATTTGGTGACCCTATTTATGGGATGCCTCGGCATTGGAGTCAAGTTGGAATCATTTCATATTGTTTAAAGTTTTTGAAATCAAGGAAAGCTTATGTGGAATCTGTTTTGAAATTTCTGGTTTTTGCATTGAATTGATGTTTTAATGGATTGATCTTAGCACTGTAAATCATGTATGATGTAGGGTATTTGTTCTTCAAGTACTGTGTGGAATTAGATAGTTTTTTTGTTCAATTTCAATCATTGTTTGTAAATAGTTTTGTGTCTGCACTGTTGCTGGTTTGAACCAGGTAGTTTGTGAAGAATGGAGGGTTAGTTCACTTTCCCATCATACAAATTGTACGGCCCTTTGGGAATTGTGACTAGACTCCATGGTTTTACATATGGTAGGAGTTAGAGCTTTTGAAATCATAGGAGATTTTTATGGAGTCTTCTTCTAGGTGAGCCAGGGAAGAGCCCAGCTAGGAAAGACCATAGTGCAGAGGACTTAAATTGCAGAGGTGATAACTTTATGACAAATTTCCTTTTGGAGAAGGAAGATATGAGACTTACCAAGTTATGGTAAAAAGGAAAAGACTCTACCAATCCATTTGGTGAGGGAAGAGCTTAGCAAGTTGCAGAGAAGCTAGGGAAGGGCTTGAAAAGCCTAATTTTGCTCATTTTCAGGTTAGGGCTTTGTACGGCTAGTTGATGCCCAAGACCCAAAAAATCCTTGAGAGGTGGGCATATGAACAAAGTATCCTAAGAAAAGATTGGGGGTTACCTTGGAAATACTTTGAAAAAAACATAGATTTCTCGGAGAAGGAGACCCAATAGGGCTAGTAGCCTTATAGGCCTAATAGTGGGGTTTGGTGAAAGCGACCTACAGATGGAGTTAGGTGGATCCCTAATACCCTTAATAGGATGGATTAAATTATTTGGAAGCACCTCCACACCTCTATAAAACCATTTCAAGAAATTTGAGGTTAGTAGCCTTTAGGGTGGATTAAGGGCTAAGGCTAGTGTTACAAGATTGCACCAAGTTTTGACTTGGAAGGGAGAACTTTGTTGATAGTTGGGTTGGCAAGGAGAACCATGGGATCATTGGAAGGAAGGGGTCCTATAGGTTGAAGAAAGGTGGAGTAATACACCCTAGTGGTCTTGCAAGAAAGACCTAGAGCATGAATCAATGAGTGATTCATCCAACCTCCCTATCAATAACTCAAGTGAAACACCACCTTCTTTTAGACGATGGAAGAATTTCATATTCTTAAAGAGCACAGGAAAAACTATAGAATTAGCACTGGGGATTTTATTTATGAATTCAACCCAAATGCCATTTTCTAATGCCTCCATAAAAAAATTTTGAGCCAACTCTAGTTCATCACACTCAAAATGAAGAACCCCAATGTTTTTTAACAATTGAATGGGTACTTCTTCTCTTCTCTTCTTCAGAAGAGACTTTGGCATCTTAAGAGAATCTAAGGCTGCACTGGGTTTTGATGATATTAATAACTCACCCATCTTGATAAATGCATGGGCATCAGGTGGATTCATGAGAGTTTCCTTTCTCAAAATTTCCAATGCCTTCTTTGCCAGCCCTTGTTGAGCATATATGGCCTACATATTTTAAGCTCTCACAGTTCTCAGGGTGGAACTCCAAAACCTTTTCAAAATTTGAGAGAGAAATCTTAAGATCTCCCAGCTTCAAATGAACCTATCCATAAAATCTTGTGGCCTCTGGCTTTCCTTGAAAAATGGTGTCATAATCACTTTTACTATGATAAGATCATGTAAGATTATAATATGAATGAGATTTCATGAGAGGGTGGTCAGTTGAAACAAGAGTTATCTTAGCCAATTGTTCCATAAGAAAATGTTACCTTGTAGTGAAGAAAAAATGGTTTGCTAAATGATTCGATGCCATTGTAGAGTATGGGTATAATTCAAAGGCTCTATGAATCTTTTCCATTCCTTCATGAACACTACATTTTTCACTAACTGTGAGAATCCTACAAGTAAAAAATGCACAAAACTAACCACAGAGATTTATGTAGAGGTAGAACATCATTTCTAATGCCTCCTTAAAAGTTTGTTGAGCCAACTCTAGTTCATCTCGCTCAAAATGAAGAACCCCAATGTTGTTTAACAATTGAATAGGTACTTCTTCTCTACTATTCTTCAGAAGAGACTTTGGCATCTTAAGAGTATCTAAGGCTGCACTGGGGTTTGATGATATTAATAACTCGCCCATATTGATAAATGAATGGGCAACAGGTGGATCTATGCGAGTTTCCTTTCTTAAAATTTCCAAAGCCTTATTTGCCAACCCTTGCCAAGAATATATTTGGCCTACAAATTTTAAGCTCTAACAGTTCTCAAGGTGGCCCTCCAAAACCTTTTCAAAATTTAAGAGAGAATTCTTAATCTATCTCCCAACTTCAGTTGAACCTATCCACAAAATCCTATGGCCTCCGGCTTTCCTTGACAATTGGTGTCATAATCACCTCTATTATGATAATATTGTACAATATTATAATATGAATGATATTTCATGAGAGGGTGGTTAGTTGAAACAATAGTTGTCTCAGTCAATTGTTCCACAAGAAAATGCTGGCCTGCAGTGAAGAAAAAATGGTTTACTAAATGATTCAATACTATTGCACAGTACAGGTATAATTCAAAGTCTCTACACATCTTTTCCATTCCCTCACGAACACTACCTTTTTCACTAACTATGAGAATCCTACAAGTAAAAAATGCACAAAACTGACCACATAGATTTATGTAGAGGCAAAACATCATTTCCTAATGCCTTCATAAAAGTTTGTTGAGCCAACTCTAGTTCATCATGCTCAAAATGAAGAACCCCAATGTTGTTTAAAAATTGAATGGGTACTTCTTCTTTGCTTCAGAAGAAACTTTGCCATCTTAAGATAATCTAAGGCTACACTGGGGTCTGACGATATTAATAACTCACCCATCTTGATAAATGCATGGGCATCATGTGGATCTATGCGAGTTACCTTTATTAAAATTTCCAAAGCCTTCTCTGCCTACCCTTCCTGAGCATATATATGGCCTAAAAATTTTAATCTCTCATAGTTCTCAGGGTGGACCTCCAAAACCTTTTCAAAATTTGAGAGAGAACTCTTTAAATCTCCCAACATCAATTGAACCTATCCACAAAATCTTCTGGCCTTTGGCTTTCCTTGACAAGTGGTGTCATAATAACCTTTACTATGATAAGATCGTGCAAGATTATAATATGAATGATATTTCATGAGAGGGTGGTCAGTTGAAACAAGAGCTATCTCAGTCAACTGTTCCATAAGAAAATGCTACCCTATGAAGAAAAAATGGTTTGCTAAATGATTAAATGTCATTGCGCAGTACGGTATAATTGAAAGGGTCTATGCTTCTTTTCCATTCCTTCATGAACACTACATTTTTCACTAACTGTGAGAATCCTACAATTAAAAAGTGTGAAAAACTAACCATATAGATTTTTCCCCATTTTAAATAGCAAAATTGCCAAAAAATGTGTTTGAAACCTGCAAAAAAATGCAAATAAAATCACGCTGATTTTCGTGCCAAACAAGAAAACCATGAGACCAAAACTTGTTGCTTACTAAATTACTTTGATATAAATTTTCCAAGCATCCATAGCTTTTTTGAAATCACCTATTTTAGCCTTTTAGCCATAGTAGCGAGGCAATGAACTATTTGATAAAATGCTTTGGTAGACATGTATGAAAAATGTGGTAGCATATAAAAGGCAATGAATTTTAGAAAAAAAATGTCACAAAGAAATGTGGTCTCATGGTGATGGAATGTCATGAAAAATTCCATGAAAAGCGAATTGTTATGGATTTTCATGGAATTCTATCACCATGAGACCACATTTCTTTGAGGAATTTTTTCAACCAGTTCACTGCCTTGTCTATGCTATTGCTTACTATTATGCTTTGATAGATTTTTTCCAAGAATCCTTAAGAGCTTGTTCGAAATCACTTGTTTTAGGATTTTAGCCATAGCAACAAGGCAATGAAGTGTTTTATAATTTAATGCTTTGGTAGACATGTATGAAAAATATGGTAGCATAGACAAGGCAGTGAACTTTTTGAAAAAATGCCTCAAAGAAATGTGGTCTCATGGAATTCCATGACAAGAAAATGCAATTGGAAGCTCCTCCTAGTTATTAGTTATGCAATGTGAAGTAATTGCATAACTTCTTAGGTTGACTTTGTAAATACTATATTGTAATTGAAATTTTGACATCGATCAACATCTAGTTATTAGTTATGCAATGTGAAGTAATTCTTTGAGTTTGAAAGATGTACAATGCAATGTAATCAGAAATTTGAATATAAACTAAAAAAATATATTTTTAACAATTCATTAGTTAAACTCTATATTTTATTTGCTCTCTATAACTCTATTGCTATGGAAATATCTTTCAATTAAAAAATATAGTTTTTGTCTCTTATTCTACAATTTTTTGTTGCTATCTACAGAACACTATAGATGGACCAACTTCAAAGGTTTAAATTCCATGCATTTGATGAGAGAATAGCCGATGAGAGTGACATGGACAAATATCTATGTCCATGTAATGACTGTCTTGGTGGAAAGGTGAAAAAAATAAGTCAAATTTATCGACATATGATAAGATATGGGCATAGTGTTATAAGCCCTTGGAATGTCAATTATTATGAAGATATTATAGAATGGCAGAGTGTGAGAGGTGAAGAGGCAACAAACATAGATGAAGTGGCACCAAACATAAATGAAGAGGCAACAATTTTAGACAAAAGGTTTGAAGTTGATAGAATGTTGAATGAGGGTCTAAATGATGATTGGGCCAAGTTGATGGAGGATGCTTCAAAGCCTTTGTATGCTAATTGTAGGTTAAGTCGTTTGAAAAGAATCCTTTAAATTCTTAACTTGCAAGTGGTGTTTGGTTGGAAAAATGATAGTGTAGATCAGTTATTGGCATTATTAAGTTCATTGTTACCACCTAACTCCACATTTCCAACAAAATGAAGTCAATGTATAAAGGAAATCACTAAGCTAGGCTTAGGGTATGAAAACATCCGCACATGTGTGAATGGTTGTGTATTATTTCACTAGAATCTTGCAAGTGAGAGTGAATGTTTGAAATGTCATGAAGCGAGGTATAGAGAAGGGTTGAAATTAGTTGTGGTTCCTAGAAAGGTTCTTTGCCACTTTCCAATAATCCCATAATTACTCTGAATGTATAGGTGGAGAGACATTATTGAACTTATGCAATGACATTCCCAAAATAAGAGCACTGATGGAAAATAACATGTACCTGATTCTAAGATGTAGATGGAATTTGATAACAGATGACCTGATTTTTCTCAAGATCCTCATAATATAAGGTTGGGTTTAGCTTTAGATGGGGTGAAACCATTCTCAAATGAAAGTACTAAATGGTCAACTTGGCCAATATTTTTAATAAATTATAACTTGCCTCAACGGTTAGCAACCAAACCATTTTTCTTAATACTATCATTGATTATACCGAGGAATAAAAGTGCGACTTCAGATACAATTGATGCTTATCTTTAGCCATTATATGATGAGCTAATGGAATTGTGGAAAGGAATTGAAGCAATTCAATATTTAAGGGATGATCATTCAACCAAATTCACTTTAAGAGCTTCCTTATTGTTTATGATTCATGATCTTCTTGCATATGGCACATTTTCTGGTCTTAGTGTTCATGGATACCGTGGATGTCCTACTTGCAATTTTAAAGATTTTGTGAGGCACTCAAGAAGTTTGTGTAAGTCTATTTATTGTGGACATCGTGCTTACCTTAAAATGGATTGTCCATATCATCAACAAAAAACACAGTTCAATGGTGAAGAAGAGAATTGTGAAGCACCATTGCTAATAATAGGTGATTACATTATTGAGAATGGACAAAAAAGAATGTCATTTATTAAAAATGATAGGATTGTTGGTATTAGATATGATCCATACAATGAAAGTGGTGTAAAAAGGTTGTGCATATTCTATGAGTTGTCATACTTTAAGGATATTTCCATTAGGCATACTATTGACTTTATGCATACTGAGAAAAATATAGTATATGCTATTATAGAAACTCTTTTTGGTGCTTTTGATACTATTTTGTCACGTGAAGACTTTTGACAACTAAAGATTCGTCGAAATCTTTGGGTTGAAAAATATGATGATGAAAAATATAGAAAACCCAATGCTCCTTATGTTTGGACAAAGGAACAATGTGCACAATTCTTACAGTTGATGTCATAGACTCGCTTTCCCACTAGATATGTAAGTAGTAATATTAGAAGCCAAAATGACATTAATGGCTTAAGAGGCCTCAAGACCCATGACTATCATGTCATAATGGAGAATATTTTACCTATTGTGGTAAATATATAAATTTTTCCGAAGGGGCCAAGATTGGCAGTTATAAGGTTGGGCCTAATATTAAAGAGAATGAGTTTACATGTATTAGATCCTTTGAACTTTGATAGTTTGAGGGAGGAGATTGTTGAAGTCCTTTGTCTATTCGAACAAGAATTTCCACCATCAATACTTAACATTTCTATGCATATTTTGATACATCTACAATATGAACTAAAGCATTGTGGCCCGATAAGAACAAGATGGATGTATCCTATAGAAAAATATACGAAGGTTTTGAAAAAAATTGTTCGTACTAGGGAAAAACCAGAAGGCAACATGTCTAAGGGATAGTCAAAGCAAGAGGCCATGGGATTTTGCATAGAATATATGAAGGATTTAAAAAATGTCAATCAGAATGTATGGGATGATGACAAAGAAGACACAGTTGTAGGTGAAGTATTGGAAGGCAATGGATGTCACTTGAAGCTATCACATCAAGAAAGAAGTGTGATACATGCCTATATTCTTCAAAACACATCTTCATTCAATAAGTGGCGTAGGTAAAAAAAAAGTAACACAATAATTTATTTACTCAATTGCATTTGCACATTTATATTATCAATTTTACTATTTTTACATTAATATTCTATGTAGAAAATATGAAGAAGACAATCAAGCTTAGATGCAACATTGACCTCAAAGGTGCAGACATCATGTTGATTTGATTGGAGGTGATTCTTTTCCAAAATTTAAAGAATGAATTGTTAATGTAGTCAGGGATGCAAAAGAAGAAGGTAAAGATATAACAATGGAGGAAAGGGATCTTTCAAAATCTCCACATTTATGGGATATGTGTTTTAGTGGAATGTGGGCCTATGGTAGTCATTTAAGAGTGGAAGAAAAAGACAAAGGAAAGTTAAATTATGATTGTGTTGTTAGTGTTGAATTTTTTCATGAAGCCAAGAAGAAATATTATGTTGAATTCATCCAAAAAAATACTCTAGTGGACTATGCTGAAAATAGTCCTATATTATTAAAATGTAAGTGGATCCGACCATTTGCAGTACAATTTGATGAGTATGGATTTGTACGTGCAAATAGAAGACAATTTTTATCAAGGACGGATGAACTGTATGTTCCCCTCTTCAAATTAACCAATCATTTCTAATTGATGATGTAAGAAGCCCAGGATGGTCGTATGTCATTCAAACAAAGTCTCGTTCAAAATAAAAAATCATGAAAGTTGTTGATATATGCCTGATGGGCAATTGTTAATTTACAAGAAACATTCAAAGAAGTGGATGAAGATGATGATGGAGTGTTTGAAGAAAACATTTTGATTACCAATGAAGAGATTGGGAGAGAGAATGCATTGCATGTCACAAATGAGGATGAGGAAGAAAATCAAGTAGATGTAGACATGAATGATTAGGATTCTAATCTTGTTGGTAATGCAAATGATTATGATAATTTTTCTAACCTTAAGAGGTTAGCTTGTCACCTAAACTTTGGTTATATGTATGGTGTAATTTATTATTGAATGTAATAAAGATATGAGTATAGGTATGCTTATTCACTATTGTTTTACTAATATATTTCTGAATGTAATCACCATTATTTTGCTAGTACATTGTATACAAAACCTGAGATGTTCACTGCTGATTTGAAGTGCATTTAAAGTTAGGTTCAATCATTCTTCTTAGTTTTCTTACTTTGGTTGAAAATCTGAAATTAATTTTATTTGATTAGAATATAATTTATTATATATCTTATATGTTTTCTAGATGCAAATATATAATGAACATTTGTGATTTAATAATAAATATAGATATATTAACATTAGGTGAACTAAGCCTCCCCATTACAAAAAAAGAAATGATCTCTTAGGTCTGGCTAACACTGATAACTAAAACTGAGAGATTGCAAAATTAGAAAATTGTTCAATCTTTTCAATAAAATGATATCTAAAATACTGCATTCATATTATTAATCCAATATTGCAGTACCATAGCAGTCAATAGAGGTATGCTCTGGATGGTGGGACATATAGGTCAATGTACAAATTCTTACCACAATACCGTGGCAAGGAAATATGAATACCACGAGGTGGAGGTGAGAACATGTTAACAACTAAAGTAAACTGCAGCCTCGCAAGGGGTAAACAGTGACACTATGGTATGACAATGAACAATCACTCAACCACTAGAATTAACCCGTTGTCCTATAGGATTCCAAAGGGGTGTGTGCAGGGTGGAGATAGTGCTATTGCTACCCTACAGTGGTCTTTATATGACAAAGCAGTACGGCAGTGAACAGTCACTCAACTGCTAGAATTAACCCACCATCTCGCGGGAGTCCAAAGGGGTGTTTGTGGGGTGGCGGTACTACTAGCACTAACCCATATTCATCTTGAAATGATCAAGAAGTATTGTCGTACAAGTTGTCAAAGCATTAATTGATCACACCATTTGATTTCCCAAGATCAATGGCATATATTCAAACTTGAAATATGGGAAGATTCTGAAATATTTTACATGAATTTACATTAATAGTGAGGTGACCGAGCTCAATAGAAAATATTACTTGGGACTCGACGACATTTTGGCAATCATTCACAAAGCTCAGTGTACTAGAGGCAAGGGAGTTCAAGTGGGAAAACTCTACAACTATTATTTCTTTGGGTAAGTTCACAGAAACCCTCTATAGCAAGTGTATAAGAACTGAATTTGCTTCTACAAGTAGACACTTAAAAAATTAAGCAGGATTAAATTCTTCATCAGGCCACCCAAAAGAAGTCAACTTGTGAGTAAAAAGGAAGAGTCTACAGTTTCTAAATCAAAGAAGAGGTCCCTGTAACAATCCATTTTAGATGTGTTACCTAATTTTGTAGACAAAGGATCCAAAAAGGTTTTTAAAGATACAACCAATGGATGTAGAGACCCAATTACCCCTATCTCAGGGTGGGATATGTTTTGGTACTTCTACGAAAAAAAAGGGTTGAGAAGATTCCAGTTTTGAATCCTTGGACTTTAGATTTGGCCAAATTGATAGTCCCAAATGTCTCCATAGATGTTGAGTTTATTAAAGTATTTGCACAATATTATCACCCGGCTATCAGGACTATAACAATGTGAGATGGTTCACCATTAGTGGTGTTGACTAAAGAAGCAATTATAGAGTATTTTATGTTAAACAAGCAAGCTATCACTAAGATTGACTTGGATAGAAGTAAGGAGGATTATAGGAGATTGATAAAAACCTACAAGAGTGATGAAATTTATTTACACATGAAAAAGGGTTTAAACAATAGGAGGATACCTCTCTCCCCCTCCCAAAGTGAGCCATTTTCCATAGAAGACTTCCAATTATATTTCAAAATAACACATTTTTCTTTGTGCCAAGTGCTTAGAATAGGTTCTCAAGAGAGGATGCCAACCTATCTCATGATGATGGAATGAGGATACAAAATTTTGAAGTCAACATTGAGTATGACTTTGTTGTTGAAATTCAGAAAGGGCTACATGAGGGATTTTTTCAAGTAAGAGAGAACTTAGCTCCCATCACTTTTAGGAAATACTCTCTGTTGTGTCATTTAATATTGTACCAAAGCAAAAACAGATGTACTAAATAATGTGTTTGGGAATGACTAATGATGAAGGGAATAGGTTGCATGTACAAAACTGGTGTTACATCTGGGATAGTAGATGTAAAAATAGTGATTACATAATATTTCATGATGATTTCGTAGTAAAGGTCATGGCTTCTCTTGGTCATATTTCACCAAGATTACTTGATAAAATCATTCAAGTATTAAGACCTTTAGCATTGAAGCCAGAGTAGGGACACACTCACAATTTCGGTGATTGGTTCTTCTTAGCAGACCAAACAGTAATAAGGGTCTATGGGTGTCCTCAAGCCCCACATATTTTACCTAAATTTATTTCTATTTGAATTGCATTTTTATAATTTATGAGGCAAATGTTATGGATGGGGCAGGATGTTATGAAAAGAAAGAAAAATGGGATATTCTTCCTTGACCTAACTCAATGGGAGGAGCTATCCATAGGGTCTAACACTCTTGAAGAACTGCAAAACTATTTGAAGATGTGGTATTAATTGAATTCACGAGGAGAAATGGTCTTTGATCCTAAAGGGAATATTAATTTTATAAAGTAAACACTTCTCACTAAAGTTGGGATACCCATGTAATGGATTACGAAGAAGATGTAATAAGAAATTTCTTTACACCTATTGAATTTTTCAGAGGAAGAGGAAGTGGGAAATCATAAAGAGGCTTGAGGAGGATGATGAGTCTAGATTTTGGCCTTGCTAGGGAGATATAATCTCTTGTTATTTGCTAAAATTACCACAGACTTTGATATTCTATGTTGGCACTTTTATATAGTTTCTCTCAGTCATAAGACATTTGCGACTAATTTCATTTATGTTGGTTTTAATGATATTTACCTATTATGTGGACCATCTATATTTATTTTGCATGTGATTGATGAATGTTCTTTAAGGTGGTTATGATTATGCAATTATTATGTGTACTAACATTACTTTGTAGACATGATTGAAATGCTAAGTTGAGAAATGCAGCCACTAGCTAGTCAGGTTGAGGAGTCACGTGAAGGTCAACTGAAGATGACGGCGGAAGATTCCTATGTCAGCCACATGTAACTTGATTTCACCAATCTTTAATGGCATTGAGCATTGTGGTATTTACTATAGTGGTCGAGTCCACATTTGAGCATGCATGTCCGAATGGATTCCCTTGCATGCGTAACCGCTCTTTCCACTTTCTTCTCGTTTTCCATAAATGGAATCCTCTCAGTTAGTGGGAGTTGATGGCCCTATTTAGTTGATAAATAAGTCTCGAATCCTCATTCCTCGAGCTATCAAGTTAGTGAGTTGATTGCCAAGTTCTTGTACAAGTTGATAATCAGCCATACTTTTGTAATTGCATTTTCTGATAAATGAAATAAGATTTTGAGTTGAGTATCTAAGTTTGCATTAGTTTAGAGGATACTCATCCAAGGGGGACCACTTGGTGAGTAATTCATTCCTTTATTCTAGTTAGATTAGTGTTAGTTTATGTTTAGTACTTAGTTAAGATTTTGGTATTGACTGTTCCTGCAGCCACTAGAATTCCATTCTATGATTGTTCCTGCAGCCAAAGCGAGCAGAGTAGTTTCTTGTTAGATGCTTAGATTTTCCTTCCTATTGTGCATAATCAGTTTAGATTTGATTGAGTGATGTTCAACATTTTTCTTTGTTTCCTTTCATGCAGTTTACTTTTAGCATTAAGTCTTTCTTAGTTGTAGGACGAAGATGACTACTTTGAAATTCCTAGTGCACATATTGTGCTGACCCATTTCAATTTCATGTCCCTGGGTTGACAATTTAAATGTACCTTCATGGTGGTTAAGGTAGCTATTCAAGTCAGATGTCCAATCTCTAAATCATGGCTGTAAGGGCATAGTTATTAAAATCATTGTAGGAGGCTGACATTTTTGAGTAGTTTCCTATTGGATGCTTAGATTTTCCTTCTTGTTATGCATAATTAGTTTAGATTTGATTGAGTGATGTTCAACATTTTCTTTGTTTCCTTTCATGCAGTTTAATTTCAGCATTAAGTCTTTCTTAGTTGTACAACGAAGATGACTACTTTGAAATTCCTAGTGCACATACCGTGCTGACCCATTTCAAGTTCACGTCCATGGGTTGACAATTTAAATGTACCTTCATGGTGGTTAAGATAGCTATTTAGGTCAGATGTCCAATATTTGAATCATGGTTGTAAAGGCTTAGTTATTAAAATCATTGTAGGAGGCTGAAATTTTTGGCGTATTTGTCGGGGATGGTGTCAAACTAGGGAATCCTTTGGAGGCATTGATAGTTTTTCTGCTGTAATATATTTGGAATTTTTTGTTAGTGATAGAAGTTATGATCCACTATTTTTCCCCACCCATTCTTTGTGTGAGTTGGTTGATATTGAGTTGATACCGCATGCATAGAAGAAGAAGAGATGCTTATGGGAGATTCCTTCCTAATAATATTGAGCCATTTCAGCTAGTAGAGTTTCCAAATCTGCCCAGAGACGAAGAAGAAGAAGAGCCACAACCCTTTCCTGATATATTCCCTAACTTGACCAATTTTGAAGTTTCCCTTGAAGATCAAAATCCTGTTGAAGAACCCTTTCTTCTGGAATTTCATCAAGCAAGCATGGATGATGCAAATGGAGATAGGCCTAACAGGCAGAACCAACCAGCTTTCCCTTTTCCCATTGCTGAACAGAATGAAGTAGATAACCTCAAAAATATCCCTGCTTCAGTCCTTCCTAAATTCTATGGGCATGTTATAGAAGATCCTGATACCTTCTTGTTTGAGTTTGATATACTCTATAGAAGCTATGACTATACCATTGGTGCCCGCAGACTCAAGCTATTTCCTACTACTTTGAAAGAAGTTGCATTAAGATGGTTTATGAGCCTTGGCAGAAACACTGTGTGAACTTGGGAAGATATGAAGACAAAATTTCTTGAGAAATACAAATAATATTGCAAGGGTAGTGACATGAGAGGAGGTGACATTTTCATAATGCAAGAAAAAGGAAGATGAGAGCTTGGAAGATTTCATTTCAAGGTTTATGTTTTGTCTGTAGAAATCTCCATATCATACACTTAATGAAGACTCACAAAAATTTTTTTTCCTAAGAGGAATTAATGAAAGTTGCACTGATGCTTTGGACCTAATGGTGAGAGGAGATATCACTCAAGTTCCTTGGGATAATATCAAGAAGATAAGTTAGAACTATTCTAGGGAAGCTTCAAAGAAAGGAAGAGTTTACCAATCGTCTATGGGTAAGACATCCAGTAGTGGAGTCTCAAGGATGGAGATTACTAATTTGTTGGCAGATTTCAAGTAGGATATAATCAACAATCTAGCTACTCGGTTGGATACACTTCAAGCTAAGAAGAAACATGAGGAGGCAGAAGCAATACTGACAGAATATTGCCCTCATTGTAGATAGAAGAAGAGGGACTACAGATGTAAGGTGATAGCCAACATTGACAGTAAACAAATTCCACCTGAGTTCAAGCCAGTCCAGACTGAGGAAGACCGATTCTACTTTGTTGCACAAAAATGGCCATGGGCTTCAAGACAAGGTATGCCACCATATCAATTTAATTCTTATTCATCTAGTAACTAGTGGTAGCCACCCTGTCCATCCAACTATGGAGGATACCCACCCCAGTCTTGGAATAACCCACCCAATGCTTGGTCCAATTATCAAAATGCCTCACCTTAGTGGCAGAAACCTCAAGGGAATTGGCAACAATTTTAGAGACCTTGGCAACAACCTCTAGGAAACTGGTAGCAAACATCTCAATGGAGAAGTGGCCAACAATGGCCAAACCAAAATGCTAGCTATATCCAACCATCTTCTCAAACCCAACAACCTGTTATAATGCCCCCTCCTTCTAATCCAAGTGCAAATGTACCTAGACCTACCTAGTTACTAGCCCAACCCACACCCGACCCAAATAATAAACCACAACAACATCCTGTATATTTTTCTAATCCAAATCAATTTCTTGCATATGTTGTGAGTTTAAGTGACATACGTCTATGTTTAGGAACAACTTTGTCAGCTCCTTCCACCCCCATTATCACTGAGATCCCTGTGGAAGAGCAAGAAGAATCTTTGTCTGATCCCATTCAGCCTTGTGCAACTAAAACTCCTGAACCAGCTCCAAAAAAGTAGACAGCACAAGAACCATCATTCCCTCAGAGATTAGAAGCTACCAAGCAAAAAGAAGACAAGGAGGAAACTAGTTTTGATATCCTAGATTAGCTAAAGCATATATGTTTCCAGATACCAATATTCCAGACCATAAAAGATGTCCCTATCTATGGCAAAGAAATCAAGGAAGCATGCCTCAATAAATCGACAAGAAAAAGAAGGACCCCACTACAGTCCATGTAGTAGGGTAGCTTGTTGAAGTCATGCTTGGAAAAGTAACTATTCCCAAGTACAATGATCCAGGTAGCCCTGTAGTTGAATTTTTCATAAATGGGATGAACATAAAGAATTCTTTGATTGACTTGGGTGCAAAAATCAATGTGATGACTAAAGATATCCTGCAGCAACTGAATATTGCAAACATGAAATCTACTCCTACAGTCCTGTAGCTTGCTAATAGTTCCACTATCATGCCTAATGGCATAGTAGAATACCTTGTGGTGATCCTAGACTCTTGGGAATATCCATCTGACTTCATGGTTCTTTCCCCTAAAGCCACACTAGGAGGATATCCACTTATCCTTGGTTGGACATGGTTAGAAACTATAGACGCTTATATTGGATGTCAGTCTAGTGACATGACCATTTCGGATGGCACAAACACTAAAAAGCTTGTTTTGTATCCTCCTGCTCAGCCATCCCACAATCAAGAAAAATCAGTATGGCCACATATTGGTGAAGAGGTCAAAGAATTCAACTCTATGGCATAGCTCATGATGCTTGGAAGAAGTCCTTTCCTGTAGCTTCAAGATGAAGATGAGGTGTTATCTATTATCATTCAGAACCAGTGTCAGATAGAGGAAGCATCATCCATTCATGTGTCTGGTTTCCTAGACATCAAACAAACACTTATGTCAGTTCTGCATGATCTCCCTACAACAACTCTTCCAACAAACAGACTTCTTGCAGCCACTCTTCCCTACAACCACTATCCTTATCAACAGACTTCTTGCAGCCACTCTTCCAATAGATAAAAATCCTACAGCAATAGCTATGTTTCATACAATGCTTCCACTTGAACTTAAGATACCTTGTATTAATGAAACAACTATGATAGAACTAGTCACACAAGTATAGGTGTCTGAGGGATGACACTTAAACATAAATAGTAAATTGAATGAGGGACAACTGTTGATATTGGCAAACTTGTTGAAAGCACATCAAAAAGCATTTGTTTGGGATTATCATTACATGAAGGGATTAGACCCAAAGCTCTAGACTCATAGAATATACACTAACTCATTTGACCCCAATTTCTGATGAAACCTTCCGACGAAAGCTATATAATCAGATGTATCATCAGGCACTTGTGCGAATTTTCATTTTTTTTTAATTTTTACCCCGACGTTCGTCAGAATTTCGACGAACCATTTTTCCGTCTACGTTTCAACCTGCAAAGTTAAATTGTGGCGGGCATAAATTGAAATCAGAATTTAACCTCCGAACTATTTATTGCGACAATGTTCTGCTCAATGGTTTTCTTGGGGAAAATCAGAAGAAACTCAAGAAGATATCGCCAAGTTGAGGGTAGTCATTGTCCTTTTCCAGAATTCATTTGTGAAGTCAGATTTGTACTTCCAGGTTTGAAAATCATATTTTAAAGCAACATCTCATCAGATTTTATTTTTAGTCTTGTGTATTTTAAGAATTTCATTTCCAGATTTTAGACCTGGCTTCACAAATTCTTTATAAGGGAATTGTTTATAACTGATGGAAAATTCTTGATGGATTTGGGCAAAGATTATATTTGCAAGGTTTCAATTTTAACCCTAATGATCAATTTACAATAGATTTGGGAGCCATAGCTAGATAATATCAAAGGTGTTGGTTATTTTTTTATTGTAACCAAGTTTATCTTCTAGACATATAGCATATAAAATCTCAGATAATACTGTCTTACAATACCATCAATCTATATTCTAACCCAATACTACTTATCAAATCCTTATATGAACATAGTCACCTATAACCTCACTCAAGCATTTTAATTAATTCCTTGAATTAAAGCCAAAAAGAGAATTACACACACCATAACAATGAGATGAATAGAATAACCCTTGATCATTTGATTCAAGATAATAATATATTCATACAATGGAGATACATGACCTTGAAATGAGTAATTTTCATTTAGATGCTAGTACTGTCTTGAAAATTAAGAACCCGTGAAACTAAAACCTACAACAAAATGACACCAAACCTAAGAATAGTATCTTCACTATAATATCAAGCTCTTTACAAATTCACTCTGCAACTTCAATTAGACTTGACCTAAAGATATCTAACTTGCTAACCCGTATTTTTGGTCCTGAAATCCTTCTTATAGGGAAAATGAAGGAGCAACAAGCATTGGACCAGAAATACACCTATCACTGGTCACTTGGACCACCTTATGACATTTCAAAAATTGGTTACAATAGCTGAATCTCTGGAGAATCTTCTTGTTCATCCCATCCACTGGACAATAACTGTTGCATTTTCCAAACTTTGAAAACTTGCACCAAAACTGCCACAAAAACATAGCTAAAATTTATTATAAACTTATAACCATAACCGTTGAGCTGTTAACTAAGGCATTTTTTCAAACAGTTCATTGTCTTGTCTATGCTATTGCTTACTATTATGCTTTGATAGATTTTTTGCAAGCATCCATAGCTTGTTCAAAAGCACTTGTTTTAGTCTTTTAGCCATAGCAGCAAGGCAGTGAACTGTTTGATAAAATGCTTTGGTAGATATGTATGAAAAATGTTGTACCATAGACAAGGCGGTGAATTGTTGGAAAAGATGCCTCAAATAAATGTGTTCTCATGGTGATGGAATGCCATGAAAATCCATGGCCATAGGCATTCATCATGGAATTCCATCACCATGAGACCACATTTCTTTGAGGCATTTTTTCAAACAGTTCACTGCCTTGTCTATGTTATTGCTTACTATTATGCTTTGATAGATTTTTTCCAAGCATCCGTAGCTTGTTTGAAAGCACCTACTTTTAGGCTTTTAGCCATAGCTGCAAGGCAGTGAACTGTTTGATAAAATGCTTTGGTAGACATGTATGAAAATTTCAAAGCATAGACAAGGCAATGAACTATTCGAAAAAATACCTCAAAGAAATGTGATCTCATGGAATGCCATGACAAGCTATTGCAATTGGCAGCTGCTCCTAGTTATTAGTTATGCAATGTGAAGTAATTGCATAATTGCTTAGGTTGACTTTGTAAAAAACTATATTGTAATTGAAATTTTGTCATCTATCAGCATCTAGTTATTAGTTATGCAATGTGAAGTAATGCTTTGAGTTTGAAAGATGTGCAATGCAAAGAATGTAATCAATGATATGAATATAAATTTCAAAAATCTATTTTCTACAATTCATTAGTTAAACTCTTTATTTTTTCTGCTCTCTATATATCTATGCTATGGAAATTGCTTTCAATTTTTTCTTAAAATTTTTTATCTCTTGTTCTACAATTTTTTATGTTTTTTTAAAATATGATTTTTTCGCGATTTTTTTAAAAAATCTTATACTTTTTGTTTGCCGATTTTTTCCCCAAAAGATTTTTGCTGCTATGATCCATACTACTCATCAGCATGTCATAATCTAAGTCATCACAAATCAATTTGATTTGTGCATTGATGATTTCATCTACCCTGTCCTGCCATTGTTGCAGTGATCTAACATTTCCTTGGGCATCTACAATATCTGGTAAAGATGTGTCACGCCAGTCATCAAAACTCTTTAGCAACTCTTTAATCCTCCTGCTGAAATCATCAGGTAAGGCCTGGAAACCTTTCAGTGACTTCACAAAGTCTTGAGTAGGCCTTAATTGTTGAGGCCTATTAGCTGCATTTTGAGAATTTCATTTCCATATTTTGTTGTGCAAGTTCAATATTCTGATTTTAGGAGTATAACAGCTGGAAATCATTGTAAAATTATAATTTAATAATTTTTAGAATTAGCATTTGAAAGTGTTTTTTGGGGTCATTAACTTCAGAGTATCTTCTCTTTTGCAAGGGTGGTTGCATGCCGAATTTTTTTGGTGTAAAATATCATAATTATTATATTTTGTTACCTGTGTATGATTAAAAATTATTGGAGTACGTGTGAGTTTGATATTTTTTGAAGATCTAAATATTCAAGCTTGGTAAAGAAAAAACATGTCAGATAATATTAGTCCAGAACAAAATAAAGAGACAGTTGCTAGATTTTGGGCTATATTGAAAAGAAAGGGTGATGGGAAATTTTATTGTCCTTGCAATAATTGCAAGGGCTTAAAGACGAGAAGACTTTTAATCACAACATCTCAGAAACATTGTAGGTAGCATGGTCATGTTGAAGGGGGGCCTGATTATCGTCCATTGGTAAGTTGTTCATTATATGTGTTTATATTGATTGAATTTGTAAATGTTTATATTGTTTTAACATTTGATATATATAGAAAAAATCACTTGATCATGATCATGGTTTATTTGTGTCTGTCATTATTATAAAGGTGGGGCGCCCTAGGGCACACGATATGAATTATCACGGCCCAAAGAATGTGGTTTTGCAAGCGGAGGAACATGGAACTGTGAATATCGAAGATGATCATGCACCAGAAAACACAATTGAAGATGATGGTACAAATACATTGATCCATGACACATGTAGTGGCACATCTGATCATGATGATCGAGATGACTTTGATGATATTCATGATTTACCTATACTTGAGAAGAGCATACGAGCCCCTTTATGAAGGCTCCCAAACAACTCTTCTCTCTATTGTATTGTTGTTGGTGAACTTGAAGGTTATGAATGGTTTATCCAATATAGCAATCTCATAGATGTTAAGGTATGTCATATATGTCATCTTTTTTCATCTATTTTAATTGTTGTTAGTTCATCGCTAGTAAATAAAGGATGGAGTATGTACCTTTAATATTCTTTATATTAAGAAATTATTTTTTGTTGTAGATTGATTGGTGAATTTTTGTTACCACCATCAAATATTTTACCTTGCTCATACCGAGATTTATCTGGCATTATGAAAAATATTAGAATGGAGTATTAAGCAATAGATGCATGTCTTAATGATCATATTATATATCATAAACAACATGAAATTGCAACAAAATGCCCGGAATGTCATATCAGTAGATATCGAATAGATCAATTAACAAAAAAGGTGTCTCACAAGGTTCTTTGTTATATTCCCATTATTCTACATATGCAACAATTATTTAGGTGTGAAACTTAGCGCAATTTATGGATTACCATGCATGTAATAGAAGTGGAGATGAGATTTTTTGAATGCCTGCAAATGGTTCTGCATTTAGGGACATGGAGGAAAAATGGCCACACTTTAAAAAAGAACCTCATAATCTCAAGCTTTCATTGGCAGCGGACGGTGTCAATCCATTTGGAGATCTGAGATCTATTTACTCGGTGTGGCCTATTTTTGTTATCAACAATAACATTCCTCCATGGATGTCAATGAAGAGGGAGCACATAATGTTGGCAATGATTGTTCCAAGTATTTTTTTACATCAATTGTCTGTAACGTAGTAGCATCTCATTTGTCTTATTTGTTGCATAATGACTTATATGTTTTTTCATTTAATAGTCATGTACATGAATTTATATATATTGTAGTAAAATGGTTATAATAATTATGTAATGTTTATGTTCATTCAACTAGGTAAGTACCAAGTTAAAGATATGAATGTATATATTGAGCCTCTTATCGATGAGTTACTAAAGTTATGGAATGGCATCACTATGTATGTTGTATCGAGACCAATAGGACAAAGACAATTTCAATTCCATGCAATGCTTGTATGGATAATTCATGATGCCCCAGGGCTAACACATTTTTCTGGTATGTTATAACATTCGACTGCATGACTTTAACGTTATTTAATTTTATGAAGTAGATATCATGCATGTTTTTTAAATAATCTATTCATTATATATAATTATAAAAATTGACATATTTAATCCAATTATATATGATTTGCAGGTCTTCAAACACAGGAAAAATTTGCATGTCCAATTTGTGGTCCAAAAATGAAATCTCGTCGTTCAACAAGTTTAGGAAAGCAAGTGTTTGATGAGTATAGGTACTTCCTCCACATAAATCATAAGTATCGAACTACTGAAAAACATCTTTTCAATGGGAAAGAAGAGACTAAATCAAAACCATGAAGAATGACACCTTGCCTATGGAAGTTGGAATATAATAGAATTAATCATCAAGGTTATACATTGGATCAAATTGTTTATCTATCATTTATGATATGTTTTGAATTTTTATTTTTATTTTGTGATCATGTTGTAATTGACAATGATTGTCGTTGTTAAGTTGTTTAACTTATATGCTTCATGAAGGTCGTCAAGGCATTAATGGTCAGCTTCCACAGGGACTGAAAAGTTATCCTAGACAATTTAGTAGGTTGCCCTACTATGAGCAGTTACAAATTGTGCATTTGTTTGATACAATGCATATCAAAAAGAATATGACAGAAACATTATGGAAAATATTGGATGGAAGGCATGACAAAGAAAAACCCAGTCATGCAATGAAAAATTTCATTCAATTAAATAGTGATAGAGACCAAATTAATATAGGTGCCCTTCCTTGGTTGTTAACAGAGCAGCAAAGCAATACTATAAAACAAGTCATACGAAAAATTCGATTTCCCACAGGATTTGCTGCCAACATAAACAATATCATAACAAAGAAAGGTGAATTTGGGTCAGAGATGAAAACACATGATTGGCATACCTTCATTAAGGTAATTATTCTGGTATATTATATATATATATATTTGTATACTGTATGTACTTTTTAGTGTATTATGTTTACTACTTTTGGAAAAATATTAATGAAAAGATCATTTTATAATTTCTGCAGTACGTTCTACCTCTATCTCTCCCAGACAACTTCGACAACAATTTCAAGCAAGTTATATATGATCTTGGAAAATACATGAGGAGCGATATTTGTTCAATTCCTTGTATATTTTTGTTAAATCTCATTAATATATTTGTGCCTTGAATCACTTGTAGATGGCTGTCATCTAATGTAATCCATAAAGAAGATATAAATTATTGGAAGAGAATAATTCCTCATCTAATGTGTGAAATGCAAAAGTGTCTAGCTTCGACATTTTTCAATGCACAAGAACACTACCTCATACACCAAGTTGAGGAGATTGAATTGTGTGGACCTGTTCACACAAGGTCAATGTGGATGGTTGAGAGGCACTTGAAATTTTTGAAGGCTTTGGTTAGACATAGAGCACATGCCAAGGGTTCTATGGTGGAGGGATACATGGTTTACTAGACCATGGTGTACATTACTGAATATCTTCCTAAGTTTGTAGCAAAGATCCATGTAGATCGCATTTGGGATCTCAACTCCATTAACAAATTCGAAGGAGAGTACTTGATGGGGAAAAGTAGATTGAGGAAAGTGACAGGTAATTATAAGATGGTCATGGAGATTGGTGTAAGTGTTCCAAGGCTTTCTTGCACAACTAGCTAAGAAGACCTTTCCTTGTCTTCTTCTGGGAACCTAATATTTTCTAGGTCCTTGTTAGGCTTAGATGATTAACTAAGTCCTAATCCAACTCCTCTCCAAGAGTCTCACACCTTGTGCTTCACCTTGAATGACTAACACCACTTTGTTATGTGCAAACTCTCTCCTACACTTAGAAGACTCTAAGTGTCAACATCACACAAATATTGAATTGATTGCAGGGGTACCAAACACATTGGAAACATGCCATGTAATTCCAAATGGATCCATTTTGGAGGATCTCCAAACTCCTTTCCTACTGGTTTCAAAAATTGGTCTTGAGGAGGCCTATTTTTTGTAGCCCTTGACAGAGACCTTTACTTCGTTCCTGCCCAAACTTTCCAAACAAATTAAAAAACCAATTCCACATTCGAATACCCTTTTGGATTTTCTGAAGGATTCAAAAGATTCTATACTCCTAAGTCCTTCGTACACTAGTTTCCTATTATATAGGTTAAATAGGGCTATTAGGCCTAATTTGTATGACCCCACTAGTTTTCTTGCTCAAACCTCGGTAAAATGGATTGATAGAACCTCAATTCTTCTAGCATGTTAGGATATGTCTATACCCTACCTGGAACTATACTTGTTCCGTACTGTACCTCAATCCCCTGCCTAAATTCTTCAATTCATTACTATCAAACCTCTAATCGGGCACTCTAAGCTCGCCTAGGATTTGACATTAAACACAGTTGTTCCACTCTCCATGAATCCTAACTCTACATATGTACAGACCAATGGCTCCCCTAACACATCCATCTACCCTCAAGAAAATCCCATGACTAGATTTCATGAGGGAGCCATAAAAACACAAGTTGGTCAGGACAGGACCAGTAAAATCATTAAACCTTAACGTATCTATTCAGGACACTAAAACAGCTTAAATCAACTTACTTGCAGAATGAAAAATATTTAATACTATCCCATGAACATGACTCTAACACTAAATCAAAACATCCAATTCACTTAGTATCACTGTCACTCAATAACATTCGGAGTTCACATAAAAACATAAATTGCAGAGCTATCTTCTATTCCAAAAATTTGATTACAATCTCCCTCTTTCTTGAATTCGAGTCTGCTTCATATTAGATTCCATTCACCATGTTTGTAGGGTATGTTCATCGATCCCCCACTCCTATCCTTTAGGGGATTCTATGTAACCGAGTTGCATGCAACATTTGCCATAATGGCAACTGTTGTCATGACAATTTTGTAACAACATTTGGCAACTCTGTCATTATGCCATCTTCCTAACTCATAGGACCTCTATCTCCTATATTTTGAGTAACCAACACCATTAAAGGCCTCATGTCATCTTTCTAACATCATTCATGTGTTTAGAACATATTTAAGACTCAAATCCCAACTTAAGCTACTAAGGCTAAGCAATGTAAAAACTATTAACAATGACTAACTTTGGTGACCTTAGTCCTAATGACTAACTCACCAAGCCACAACAATTACCTTCTAAGGTCCAAAACAAACATACAATTACTCTGACTTGGCTAATGTCAGATACAAGCCCAAAATATCCTAACTATGGAGGTTAGCCTAGGTGTGCTCTTGCACCAGAGATTAATTAGAATACATTTTATATTTGGTTTTTATGTATATAGTACTTATAAATTAAGGTCGTATACCATGGTAATTAATTAATTATACGTCATTTGTGAATTTCATTTTTTTTTGATACAATTGGTCGAGAGTGGGATGCACTACATTTGTACATTGTAAACAATCTTGATTGGATGATGGTATGGATTGAACGATGTCAACAATCTGGGCACGCATTAACATGGGAAGGTGTGGCTTTATTGGTTAAAGAAGCTCATCGTAATGGAGATTCCAATGTTACACCAATGGAAATTGATTTAGCATATGGTTTAAGAGATAAACAGGTATGTATAGATATATTAATCACCCATATTATTTAATTATTTTCAATTATATTGATGTATATATATGTTGAGATTTTTTCTTTGCATACATTCGGCCAAGAATAAATATGTTATCAACTGACGATATTGCAATAAGTTTTGCATGTTTGACATATTGTAGGTGAAACACCACAAGGCTATGTGGTGCAATGGTCATAAATTTTGAATCAAAAAGTTGGATGACATGAAGAAAACTTGTGATTCTGGGATAATTGCAGTCTCCCAAGTGACTAATGTTTCATCTAGAAGTGACATACATCCAGAAGTCTTAGAAAATCAATACTATGGTATATTGGATGATATACTTGAGTGTGACTTTAAGTCCTTCAAATTAGTTTTGTTCATCGTCCTATGGTACAGGCTACGATTGAATGAAAATGATCCCGAGAGAACTGTTATTGAACATGATAATGGATTTACCGTGATTAATACAAGGTATTTTGAGCGAGCTGGAAATGAGCCCTATGTTCTTCCAAGCCAATGTGAGTAGGTATTTTACTTAGAGTTTCCAGGTAAAGCGGGTTGGTCATATGTTGTTAGACATGATCTAAGAGGAAGGCCGGTAAAGTATAATGTGGTGGAAGAAGAAGATACTGAAGAAATAGAAGATGATGTAGATGATGATCAGGATCAACAGTTAGTTGATGATGTGCCTGACAAAGATGTCGAAGAGGAGGAACTAGATCATGATGATGTAGGAGTTAATGTTCATGAAGATGATATCCATGTGGATGATGACATTATCGAAACTAATATCAATGACGATGATGATGATATGACCAATCCTTACAATGTTGAATCTGGATCGGATGATATAGACAAAGAGTTGGATGAAGAAGAAGATCAATGACATTAATTTGTATTATCTATTTGATATTAATTTCTTGAAAGAATTATATTTGACTTATGTAGTTACATAATTAATTTACAATTTTTTTAATTTTAATTATATTTGAATTAGATTATAATATGTTCAGTTAATAGATGTAAAAAATAAAATGGATAAACCAAAAGATGAAAGTGTGAGACCACTACCTTGTTGGGTGTATGGAGTCTAATGAAGATCTATAGAAGTGTAATCTATGATGGCAATAATTCAAAGTGTTTGGCACATAGATGTATTTTATAACTTGTATAAATGTGCAAGTAAATGACTGACAAACTCTACTTGAGATAGAATGACAATCCTAGTTAAGTGATTCTTCATATTGATACAATTAATACTCTTTAGTTACTGTGATTGACTAGAAGGGTTTAATCTTTACTTGAAAGAACCAAATAATCACATCACACAAATACAACAAATGTGTATTGGTAAATTGAATATATATATGCTTGATATATCAATTTAAACAACAGAAAAGCATCAATAGTATCAACTACTTCAAGCATGAGATGATTACAACGACATTTCACCACTTAAGATAGTCATTTAATTTGCAATTTAGTAGCAAGCTCTAAGCTAAGACAAACAGACACAGAACCTTACAAACACATATGATTTAGGCCAGTGCCATATACTATTGGGGAGTCGAATTAATTCACAAATATTTAGATTTCCATAACAGGTTCAAACACATAACATATAAGATCTCTAACAATATTGCATTACAACAATGTCAATTTCTATCCTAACTCAATACTTCTTATCAAATCCCTTTACAAACATATCCATCTATGACTCCATCCAAGCATTTTAATTTACTCTTTGAATTAAAGCAAAAATGGAAATCTTACACACCATGATAACAATGAGATGAACGCCATAACCCTTGATTATATTATTCAAAATTGTGATATGTTTATACAAAGGAGAGCCATGAGCTCTAAATATATCATTATAACTGAAATGCTAGTACTATCATGAAACATCAAACCTTCATGATGTTGGAACTGTCAAATTTTGACAAATTCATTATTTCTTCATGATTATTAGTCTCTGAAAAAATATTCATAATGCAGACAAAAAAATCCTCACATAGCATATTTTACCAAAATTCGATTTAAAATTGTGCCATAATGCCCCATAAATTTCATCTGACATTAAAATCTTTACATATGAAAATATCGGCATAAGTTGATGCAGGTCTCATCGATGATAACATACATATCCTAAATGTATTGGCAAGACATAACAAGGGTCACACCGATCAAGTTATACATAGAGAGATTGCGGGTTTCTATATCTTATCGGCAAGACAAAAAGTATCTGTGAGACGATGTAAGGTCACATCGAGCTAAATTACCTTTTGCCGATTGGAGTAACATAAAGTCTATCGAAAAGACTTTGGTCATCGGAGAGAGATTTTAAAACACTGCTCGTAGCATTATTAGTCTTGTCGATAGAGCAAGGGGAGGACTCACTTAGTGAGACAAATGATGTCGGGGAGAATTTGGAAAGTCTTACCGACCCCTCATGTTACACTGACAAAACTGAGCATACGAAGATAAAGGGTGTCAAGAAGACAATGTGCATGGTCTCGCCAAAGAAAAAGCGTATCGGTGAGACATTTCACCGTGGGAAGATCTAAGAGACATCATGGCGAGTATTATTTTGTTGGTGAAACAAATACTTGGTCATGGCAACATAAGTCAATAAAGTGAGCATTAAGGTGAAGAACTGTTGCCCCAATTCATTAAGTCTCGGCGATAGTTTTTTTAGTGAATGTCATGGCGCTAAAAAAGCAGAAAGAAAGAAACTATCGAGGAGACTTGTGATGTCGAAGAAACTGCAAGACGTCTTCGCCGATGGGTGAACGTTGAAAAGGCAGACCGGCTAGAGGTTTGAAATGTCTTATCGATGTTATTGTATTGACGGGACATCAAACGGGTTATACCGATAAAGTTATACACTAGGAGAATGTGGGTTTGTATTACTTATCGGCAAGACAAAAGGTATCAGTGTGACGGTGTAAGGTCATATCGAGCTAAGTTACCTTTTGCCGATTGGAGAAAATAAAGTCTATCAGAGAGACTTTGGTCGTCGGAGAGAGCTTTGGAAACACTGGCCGAAGCACTATTGGTCTTGCCAATAAAGAAAAAGGAGGACTCAATCGGTAAGACAAATGATGCCGAGAAGAGTTCATAAAAGTCTTACTGACCCCTCGGGTTACACCGATAGAATTGAGCATGCAGAGATAAAGGGTATCGATAAGACGATGCTCGTTGTCTTGCCAAAGAAGAGGCATATCAGTGAGACATGTCACTACGGGGAGATCTAAGAGACAGCACAATGAGTATTATTCTGTCGCTAGAACAAATTGCTTGGTCTCAGTGACATACTCGATAAAGTGAACATCTCGGTGAGACAAAGTACTTTCAAAGTAAGGCAAAGAACCGTTGGCCTGATTCATTAAGTTTGAGCGATAGTTGTTTCGGTGAAAGTCATGGCGATATAAAAGCAAAAGGAAAGAAACTATCAAGGAGACTTGTGATGTTAGGGAAACTGCAAGACGTCTTAGCAGGTGGGTGATCGTTGAACCCTGATGTGACAGCGAGAATTTCAAAAAAAAAACTTGCAGCATTCATGTCTCGATCGGTAAAGACATTAATGGCGCCACGAAGCGTAGGAGATTTTGTATATCAAGGTATGATCAATTGAAATCATTGTCTCGCAAAATTCAAAGTGAAGGAGAGCAAGGGAACCAGTAGAGCAATTAAGGCATTCACCTAGCTTGAGTTTGGTAGAAGTTACAGTAAGTTTCTCATCCTCTTAGAATTCATAAAAATTTGAACAATGGAAGGCACTGGTTCAAGAAAACTAAAGGGAAGAAAACTCGGGGAGGGAAGCCAATCAAAAGCAAAAAAGCAAAAGACTAAGTTGCAACCAGAAGGTACTGAAAGGAAGCTAAATCAAGACCTCATAGACCAGTTACCTGGTTCTGGACCTAAAGCTAGGCGTTCTGCACAACTCAAAGCGGAAGTTGACAAATTGGATGACAAATGCAAATTTATAGGTGATGTTTGGACTCCGATTAGAGTCTATGAGTTATTCAATTTCCATTACCATAGGAGAAATCACTTTGAGCCAGTATGCAATCCATGGAGGCTCAATTTACAGAAATTAGTGTGCCCTAATGTTTTTATTGACCCCGAACTGGTAAAATTGCTGGTCGGACACTATGATTCAAAAAAGAAAGCTATATGTGATTTGTCAGGGAATCCATTGATACATGTATCTGAGAATGCAATTGTTGAGGTTTTCAGAATGGAGGGAATATGCAGTGACAAAGTAGTGAGTGAAGAGCTCGATAGTGAGTTCAGAAGGATGGACACCATTTATAAAGGGTGGAGGTTACCTCTGCATAGAATTAGGTGTCATGGCAAACCTACTTCAATGGAAGATAGTGAGGGGCCACCCTTTCATGTAGACGTCTTCAAACCTTACCTAAAATATACTTACTACTCAGTGGGACAAGTATTAGGGATGGAGGTACCTGAGCATATGGCGGTTGTGCCCATGGTGATTTTTGTAGACATTCAGTACCACAATTCCAGATCATTTGACTATGCTACACATATTTTTAAGGAGCTCGATGCAGGTTTGATAGCGATAAAGAGTGGTGCTTTTGTTCTCCATCTCAGAAATTACTCACTGCTAATGCACTTGGTGTTGTATTTTGGACAAGAGTTAGGTTTATGGCCCCAGGAGCTGAGGATTTCACAATCCGACAAGGAAGGTAGGCCATTGCCTGTTCAATTATGGATTTTTTTTTGGTACAGCAGGTTTGCGAATTCAAATTTCTTGCATTTTGAAGAATTCTTTGTGAAACCCTTGTATATATTTTTTAGCCATCCTTGTGATTATTCTTTATTTGAACAAGTAAAAGGGTTTCTTAGGCCTAGAGATTACAATGGACCAATTAACCACACCTGGGGGGATTGGTATTGCTTAGAGAATGCCACAATGATTAGGGTTTATGGCTTTGAGGATACACCTTTCATTCTGCCCAAAACTGTCCCGGATAGAATTGCATACCTTGAAATTGTTAGGCAAATGGATTACTCCAGTGTTATGAACTTAACTTCATATGGGAAACAAGATTTTATGCCCAGTACATTGTGTTTTAGTGATTTCACTGTATTAGCCAAGGAAGGTTATGATCTGATTCTGGACAAATTATTGCATTACAACATGAGCAAAGCACCAGTGAGAAAGAACTTTGATCCAGAAGGGTATATCCACTCTACCAGACAAAAAGTAAATCTCAGAGGGTACCATCATGTGCCCTTTAAATCTGATGACATAATCAGAAACCTGGAGGCAGAGGAAGCTAAAATTGTGATTGAAAAACATAATCAGGAGTTGGTGGATGTTGAGTTGTTATCCTCCATTAAGGGGATTTCAGAAATAGACAGGCCACAAAGCTCATCTGGGAAAGTTTCAAGAATGAAGACTCGGGAGTATGCCTATGTTTCCAGAGAAATAGATGTTGATGAAACCATGGATGTAGATACAAGACATGAAGACTATAGGTCTTTCATATCAAATGATGAATTTATAAAGACCTCGGAGTTTAAGACATTTTTATATAAGCAAAAAGGGAAAGATATAAGGGGACAGGTTGACAATGTCACTCCAGGGAATGAGGATCAACTGCTAAAAAGCTTAAAGGATGAAGTGGACAAAGAGATGATTGACATGACCCCTAAAAAGGGGAGGGAGCTGCTTGAAAAGGCAGGTGTTATGATTTTTCTAGGTTTGGATATGAATTCTGCATTAGTTTTTGATAGTTTCTTAAAAGATAACAATGCTACCCACAAGCTCAGTATAGAGAAGGTGACAGAGGTATACACAGGATCAAGATACAATCTTGATGATGAAACATTGATGATTTGGGCCTTGTATCCTCCTCACAAGAAATCAATTGTTATTGATACTGAAAAGACATTCGAACATGTCATGACCCTGAAGGCTGGGGAGGTTGATCTTGTAGCGACTGCTGATATTGGGATAAATATAGCCAAGTTGAATAAAGCCCAAATCCAAGCATTGATAAGGGAAAGGGAGATGTACAAAACCAATAGTGAGAGGATGTTGAGAGAGAATGAATGCTTGAAAGACTTGGTAGGTGGTGTAACAAAACTAGCAAGGATGCTCACTCAAGGTGAGAGTTCATAGAAAAAAGACCGTTGGGAAGGGTCAACTGGATACTCTCAAGGGAGAATGGATGCATTTGTTGCAATAATAGAAAAAAGCAAGTTGTTTTAACCACTTGGTTAAATAAACTCTGGGGAAAACATTCACAGTACGTAGATGCAATAAAGGAACATAGGAGAGTGGATAGCAGAATTCAGGAAAGAATTGAGGAATTGGAGGACACTACTAGTAATGAAGAGATTGAAAATTCCAATTGTATTATGGATAGGCACAGGGATTTCTATGTGGAGTTACAAGGGGATATGCAGGAATTGACAGAGGTTGCCAAAGATAGATTCACCATGTTATGTGATGATGAAGGGAAAATTAAGGAAGCGACTACATGGAAAAGTGAGTGCGAAACAATACTCCAAGGGATGCTTGAGACAACCACTGCGAAAGATGTTATACTGGATGCAACATGTGAGCAAAATGAGCAAATGATAATAATGGAGATTGTGATCCGTGATGCGTTGGGAGATGCCGACACTCATGAGCAATAGGATTATACGAAGCATATGTCTACAGTCCATTTGTGGCTCAAGAGAAATTAGTTAATAGTGGATTTGTTAAACCTTTTTGAAAAGGCACGTCCTTTTGCAAACTGATGTATAAGTATCTGTTGTTGGATAAATTTAAGGGGTAGAAGATAGAATTAGAATAGGATAGACTGTTGTAAGCATTAAATTTTTAGAAATGATGACATTCAAGGAGACTATGTTGCATGTATGAACTTTGAAGGAGATAATGAAAGACTGTTGATTTAGTGGCTTCATTCTGGTATCAATTGTTTGTTGGATTCTTGCGATTATTTGATTGTCTCCAATCTGATGTTTCTTGGTTGTTTAAATTGAAGTATCAAGTATATATTCTATTTATCAGTACACATTTGTTGTTTTTGTGTGATTTGGTTTATTGGATTCTTTAAAGAAGAATTAAAATTCTTTTCAATAAATTACAATAATCTGGGAATGCCATTTGGATCCTTAAGAAGAATCAGATTATTAGATTTCATATTCTGCCTCAACTAGGGTTTATCATTTACACTCTTGCATGTTTATACCAGTTGTAAACTCATAGTTATATGCCAAACAATTAGAGGACCTGCTAGATAGAAACCATTCATTAAAGGCTTTCATTTGACTCCATTTTACCCAATAAGGCACTGGTCTCCCTTATTTACATTACATTAGTTTTATTCATTTCATTTAACATCTCTTAATTGAACATATTAATTCATACCTTGATATTGCATATACAATTTATACCAAAGTAGGATCATATCTTTCCACTATTAAATTGCCATTTGTGGATAGTTAGATCAAGTAGAAAACATAAATTGAACATATTAATTTAGTATAAGAGTCAACCAATCATAAGGAAAACATAATATGAAGATGAATTTTCTCAAATCTTGTGGTTGTAGATTCCCTTTTGAAATCTATTGAAAATGTGGGAGGATAGACAAAGATCATGAACTATTTGACACAATGCCTTGAATAATTGTAATCTGATGGAATACACTCTAATTAGAAAAGTCTCATCACTGCCCTCATAACAATCTATTAATTTTTTTTAGTGTCTATTGTGTTATACCCAATTTGGGACATGGGGTATAACAAAATAGACACTAAAATAAATTGAGAGATTACAATTCTTTGAGACATTTTGTCAAATAGTTCACAAGCTTTTTCTATCCTTCCACATTCTATATAAATTTTAAAAGGGCATCAACAACCACAACATTTGAAAAAAATCATCTTCATATTATGCTTTGATGGATGTCTATACCTTGTTCCAAATCTCCCATATCAAGGAAACTAATAAGTATTTTAGTGAAGGTTGTGTTGGTGTTTAAAATACAATCCGTGTAGAGGTTGCAGATATCTAAGAGGTAGCTAACCCCTATCGAGGACAACTACAACCACTAATGGCCAACTAACGAGAGTCAGTAAAGGACTGACTTCTCCTACACTTTTGGATCTGTAGGACCAAGGTGGGTAAACCTAAACATGTTCACATGAATGTCTCATGATTGGTAAGAACACTTCCTGTGTACAGATTACAATTCCTACACACTCAAAGGGATAGTGATCATCTCAAGGTTTTGGCAGACTAGAGAATGACTACCAGTACCACAAAGCAACGAAACTGACCCACTTATTTGTTACAATACCTCCCTAAGGAGGACAAGGTTGTATTCAAGTGTTTTGTCTTCAATATTTGGATATCCTTGCTTAGAACCTACAGTCTTGAACTAATAAAATGACACAAACATTATCTAGTGCTTCATCCATAGGGCAACGAAGTCATACAAAACAAAATCCTGATACGATGAACCCATCTCATATAGCATTACTATCATGAGATATTTTAGCATATTAAGATAGTACTTCTTCAAGCATATTGAGTATATACAACCATGAACATGTAACTTATTTTTCAAGCATTTGATTAACTCTTTGAGTTAAAGCAAGAAAATGAATCACATTTTCAATTAACTATTGAAACTGAACAGATGAATCTTTGATAAAGCTATTCATAATCCATGGCACACACCCAGGAGAGTAAACCATCTTAATTTTATAAATTTCTTTCGATATCAGTAATTAAAAAAGCATATCACACTAATCTGTATATAAACCTAACCTCGGGATGACTTCCTGAAACAAAATGTTCATAACACTTTAACAATAAAGAGGACTGTATAACTTCCAAGCATCGGATTGCAAAATTTTTCTGACCCTTCATAGTGAGCCGTGAAATCTCCTTTATAGAATAGGAGAGCAACAAGCATTAGGCTAAATTGTGACACCAAATTGAATTTCAGCACCAAAATAAAATTCAAATTTACATTCCTTGTCATAATGATACCATGCATGAATAAAGGAATCAAAACGGTTATGAAATAACCAGTCGAAAAACAAAATTTTGTACAAAGCAGGCGCACATCCATATGTACATCCACATCCACCTGATAGAACAACAAGAGAAGAGGAGACATGTCCAACGGACCCACTGCCAGTAATCATGAAGAAGCAACACAGCCCTGGTACAAGCAATCACTCTGAGTTTGAGCCTGCGATAGCGATGGCACCACCTCCTCTTTACCAACCTTGCGATCACATTCCCGAACAACTGGACCTTGTGCTAATGCAAATACTAGCTCAATTTCTAGAACCTCCTCATCCACTCCCATAAGATCGGCCAAGGAAGCCAAATAGTACCGATAATCAGAATCAGTCTCAGATTCATCAGGATCCGAGATGATTATTGAGGACGAACAATGTACTGGCCTCTTCCTGGTGTTCCTAATAATAGCCTTGTGAGACATGGGAGAATCAGATTTCTTCATGACTAGTGAAGCCAGCCTTGCACTCCTTCACTTAATTGATTTACTCATGATAGAAACAAAGCGCAGCCACAAACAGAAGAAAAACCTTACTGCACTTAGACACAAGAGAATGCAATGCTGATTACATACAATTCAGTTAGCATTTATAGAGCAAGCTAGTATGCAAGGTACAATTACTTGAAGGCAATTCAAGCACTTACACAATTAATGATCTAGATAACTATGAATACCCTTAGCAGGATGGCACTATTCATACGCAGGAGGAAATCAAGTGGAGATCCTCGGGAGAAAAGAAACCGGTATCATTAAAGACACGAGCAACAACCAAGTAATACATGCCAAACAGGAAACTCACAAACTTCTTCCCTATAAATGAACCATCGATTTGGGAGGAACTTTAACAAACTAAGGGTGGAGATCAAGTCAATGGATGTTGACAATCCACGTCGACGCCTTCAGAAAACATATCCAATCAAAAACCCACAGAAGAATAGACCCAGACCGCACAATGGGTCCCATTTAATCCCACTGGCACGAAAAGAAAAGTCACGTGCCACTCCCTCGTGAACCTCGCAACACTCTCCCGGATATTTACTCTACCTGTGCGAGGTGTGCGAGAGATCATGATTACCCCATTATTGATGGCTATTACCAGTGAAAAGACGGCCCCCTGTCATATCGAACACCTCAGGAAGAAAACCCATTCATCCATTCACGCCATGTGGCCATATCTCGCGAACCTCACACTACTTTGATGACGCCAGCAGACAAACCTGTGAGGTCTGCGAGAAGCGAGCAAGATCGAATTCTGTGATCAGACGGCTCATCAGCCCTCAGATGGAACATTTAAGTGGGGCCCGCATTGAAACTTCTGGCGGTGTAATACCTAGGCCATTATGCCAAAAAGACCAGCAAATAAGGTGAAATAGGGCTGGTTAAGCACGACCCTAGAGGGATGAAACCTCACTTAAGTGACCGGTCCACCATGGAAATAGGTCACCGTTAAAACATAACAAGAGGGTTTTGACCGATCCATACTGAAGGTTACCCTAAGTAATTTAGAAACCCTCTAACCCCAACTTCAATTTATTGAAGTTCCATTAGGTTGTGGAATTTTTCTTTGCATCTACCAATTGCATTTGTTTGAAAGTTTCTAAAACCTTTTCAACAAATCCATTATGTGTATATTCTAAAATCATTATAGTCCTTATAGTCCTTCTAGTCCACATCACTTTGTTTTTTGAAGAAAATATTACCATATATTTCTTATTTATGTTCTAAATTTGATACATGTTTATAAGTTTGATATTACACTTAATAATATTAATTTTGGCAAGACATTAAAAGATTTTGTTGATTTTAAAAATATATGCATCCCAATGTAAAAATGCCAACAATGGAAGTAATGATTGTAACACATAATTTTTGATGTAGTATCCAATTCAAAGGATGATGTTACAATTTAGGGTTATGATTGGGTATTTAATTAGGGTTAGGATTTAGTGTTTGGGTTAGTGTTATGTTTAGAGTTAGGGTTAGGGTTAGGAAAATACTATTAGGATTAGGGTTAGATTAGGGTTTATGTTTTATGGTTAGGGTTAGATTTAGAGTTTTGGTTATGGTTGGGATTAGATATGAAATTAGGGTTAGGGTTTAGTATTACAATTAGGGATTATAGTATTAGGGTTATATCTAGAATGAAGTTTTAGGGTTATTGTAATTATGATTTAGGGTTGTTTTTATATTTGACTTAGAGTTGGGGTTAGGATTAGGGCCAAGGATAGGGATAGGGTTAAGTTTAGGGATAGGTTTAAGGTTATTAGAGTGAATGAAACTAATTAATAAAATAAATAATATTTAGGGTTAGGTGATTAGGGTTAGGGTTGGGGTTAGAGTTTTGGTTGTGGTTAGGGTTATAAAGATAGGATAAAGGTGAGGGTTAGGGTCAAGGTTAAGGTTTCGAGAGAAAGGGTTAGGTTATGATTTGGATTACCCTAAACTCTAACCATAACCATAAACCTAATCCCAAACCTAACCCTAAAGAAAACACATAACCTAACCCTAATTGTAGTGTTTGAGGCTAGGCTCAAACACTATATAACCTAACCCTATATAACCTAACACATAACCTAGTACTAGAAAAAATTCTTCTCCCAAACAATCTCCTCTACTTCTATTCATGCCTACTAGAGTTGCAACATTCAACATTGGTGCTTCAACCATTCATTCAAAGCAAAGAATTTCAAAGCAGCGTTTATTTGTAATATAATTAATCAATTAACAATATTATAATTATTATTAATCTAATACAATATTAATATTATTAATAATATACCAATAATATTAATAACCTAGTATAATTACTATTAATCTATATATAGATTATATATAATCTTAATATATCAAATATATCATTATAATTCATATAATGTAATATAATATTGTTATATAATATATTAATATTATAACATTACTATTAATCAAAGTGCTTTAATATTTATGTCGAGTTTTAGTACATTATATGATAGGTTACTAAAGTGGCTCCGAGATGCACGTGCTCAAAATCGATGATGATGTTATAATCTTGATGAAAAGTTGCTTGACGGTTATGTTCAGTGCTGGTGACTTCTCAAACACAAGAAGATGTGATTTTGGCCCTATTAGGAGAAGATTTAAAAGTTGATTCTAGAGCTGAGAAAAATTATCATATTAAATTATGAAGCCCCTTTCTTTGGAAAGGAGATTCCATGTGTGTTCAAAAATTCTTATTGCACACATTTCCATTACTCATGTTGCTAAGAACCTTGCAAATCCTCATATTTGAAGATTGAAAAAATCCAAAGGTATATTTTATGGCCTCCCTTTAACCAAGGAAAATGGTTTCACAAAGTATCCTAGGAGTTTTATTATTTCCCTCATGACTATAATAGGCTTGGCTTACTTTATATTCACTACTCTAAATGGCGCCATAATAGGCTTTGCTTGCTTTATATTCACTACTCTAAATGGTGCCATAATTTTTTTAAATTTAATTAACATACTCTAAAACCTAACTAAAGCAGGTTGTAGCTCATCAAATTGGACAAGTGAAAGGTCAATACCAGTGCTGAGGAAGACTTTGGAGGAGTGAAAACAAGGTCAATACCAGCGTCGACGAAGAGTTTGGAGCTAAAACAAGGTCAATACCAGCGCCGAGGACCAGGTTGAGGGCACTCAGGGAAAATCGACGACCAAGGGACAATGAGTATTGTAAGTTTGGCACCCCCATTCTCTTTAACCTGCAATTTTCATGCCTAGTTTCCAAAGATCTTCTCGCACATTGGCCCCCCCATTCTTGTAAAATGGTATAAGATAAGACAGAAAAAATAAAATAGCTTTGTCTTTCACATTTTTATAGTGATTACTAGAGGCACATAGACCAATTCTTCATAATAGAATGAATTTGGTCATACTTTTCCAATGATGCAACAGTTCAACTTTGGGGTGTATCATTTAGGCAACAGTTCAACTTTGGGGTTCATCATTTAGGCAATGATGGATCCCTACTCTTTCCATATGCTCTTTCCTTTCTATTTCTTCAAATGTATAGTTTATGTCTTATATTGTATTGAAATAGTTATTCCCAAAACTTGTGTGGGACACCATACATTTGTAATTATCAATAAAAGACATTTGTGAAAATTTTGTGCAATCTTTCTCTTGTATACATTTGCATAATGAACTGCAATTCATTTGATAATACTTTTGTGTATATGAATGTAACTTGGTAGAATTGAATGTGTACCTTTATCTTTATTTTTGCAAAAACTATCCCAACTTTACTTGATTGAGTTAGAAGCTAAATTAGGTAAAAAAATTGGTGACATCTTCTATATGTTTGTGTGCTAAACATCCTCACTAGTTCCCTAAACTTATCCATTGGGCATGGTGTCGACTCTTAGAACTTGACAAGACTTGAGAAATAGTATTGCATAATGTTGTAACTCATCCAAAATAATGCATAAAGTTGGCATTTTTTACAACCCAAGTAGAACCTGCAGAAGCTTCTATGAGCTTGCCATACTAAAAGTCCTGAAGGCACTGTGCTAACTTAATGAGAAAAATGCAACCAAACTGTTATCTCTCCTACACTTCGGACTCTGTAAGATCAAGGAGGATATCCCTAAAATATATTGTCATTCATGATGAGAATGATTTGCTCATACGTGGATAAACAACAAATAAATTCCAGTGTAAGTTTAAACAAGATAATCCTTCAAGACATTGGCTATTTCTCAGGAGAATTCAACTCTTATTTAACAAGGAATTGAAATAACACCTAAGTGTGTTTTTATGAAATATTCGAGTGAAATTGCCTGAAGCTATAACAAAAAATACAAGAACAATAAGCAGTCAGAGTACCAGTGCCATATCCTAAAGCACGGAGTCAAACTAGAAACCGAACTACAGGGTAACTTTCATCTAGAGCATCTATGATCTGTATGTAAGGCATTACCATCCATTCATCAATACATGAATCTATTACTCTTTAGCAAATCCTATTTGCTAATTTGCATGAACTTATTGAACAGCTGAAGCATTTAATAGGTCCATTGAACCAGAGCTATAGTCGAACATAATCCATAGGAAATGACAAATGAAATTTAAGGAACATCATCTTTGATAGAATTTTCATTAAAAATTCATGCAAATTATTACAATAGGAGAGAAAATAGACTCAAAACAATCACAAGATTTGCATAAGTATGCTCCAAAACCCCATGATTTACTAAGTTCCCAAATAGACTCAAAGCTTCAAAAAACTGGACATATTCTTTTCTCTCTCTCTACTTGATTCTTCTCTTATGTATCTTAAGTAATTTCAACAGACCTATTCCTCGGCCCAGAATTCCCTCTTATAAAAACAAGGGAGCAAACAAGCTTTAGGCTGGAGGATACACATGTCCATTTTTTACTGGACCGCTAATTCCTAATTAGTTATCTTTACATCATTTGCTTGGTAAGAGAAGAAAAGCTTAAAAAAAAGTGATGATTAATTTGTTATAGAGGAAAGGAAAGCGTGGTTCCAAGTATTGATTCCCTGACACCAAAGCATCTTTTAACCACTCCATGTGCTGATTTTATTTGCGTAATTTGTACCTGAATTTGGGAAGAGAATGCATTTCAAAATATAATACCGTACGACAGACCTGTATTTTACATGACCAAATTGCAGCTCTCATCCCTATTATTTATAATGCAAGTTCATCAATAAACATCTTTTTCCATGACTCAAAATCTTCCTCCTACGACCAATTAAAAGCCACCACCCGATCCACCATTTTTCGATAAGGTACATACTTTATCATTAATGAGGTAGTTGTCTTGTCAAAATTCTCCAAGAAACTAATGACAAGTGATAACTTCTCTAAAGTGTTCTCCAACATGCGAATATCAACATTTTTGCATATCTCATGAGTTTGGGCAATCATTATATTATTCATTTGCTCCTTCCAAGCCTACAAAGGCTTGACACTATCCCGACTATGCAAAATATGAGGTAGTGGAGTCAAATATTTTCCATCATAAATATCCTTCAGTGCTTTGATTTTGGACTCCATAGGAGCAGCAAACCCCTGAAATTTTTGCTCAACAATAGTCTTAACAAATTGATATGTTGTCATGACTGTAGGATACTTATTCCCATGCTGCTTTGCTCCAACTGGCATAAATTTCAATTTTTCCATTCTAGGGCCCCATCTATTTAGCAAAGGGATGTCCAATTCTCTATCCCTTGGAAACAATTCAAGTGCTTGCAGCATCAAGGCATAATTCACATGAACACCATTCAGCTTACTCTGGACCCATTTATGTAGATGCCTTAACATATTGTCAACAATTTCTGAATTATTCCTTCTTGCTGCATCCCGGATTTGATTTACCATCTCCTTATATTCTTCAATCTGTTGGAGTAACTTTTCCCTAGAAGGATCTTCGCTCGAGGTACTGGCCTTCTCAACCACAATAGGCACTTGTCCCATATTATACGGGACCATAGCCCAAGATTGAACCTGTGCAGGAGGTTGGAGTTGATCAATTGGTGGGTCAACAATAATTTGGCTAGAGCTAACCTGCTTTTGGGATCTCAAGATTTCCATTTGTTGCCTTAATAAGGCCATTTCTGTTTCCAATTCTGCCACCGTTTGCTAACTCTTAGTATACTCAATAATAATGTCATTATACTGGTTCCTCAGAGTATCTTGGTTTTTAGTTAAATCCTCCACGGTTGCCCTAGTAAATTTGGCAACATTCATAACCATTTCAATAGCCTCCAAGGCAGGGGTATCAGCAACTCTCTTCACAATCAAATGACCACTAAAATCAGATGTTTCAATGATAATAGGTTTTCGAGACCCTGTAGATAGTGACCATATTGCCAGAGAATCCCACTCTTCACTGAAAGTTGATCCTTTAAGTGCTAATTCTACCTCCTCCTCTATTGCAAGAAGCGGTTTATTTGCCCTTCTTACAGTATCAAATACTACAGCATCAACAATATCCCATTCAGGGAGTAGCAATATCCCACACTTTTGAACCAATGTTCTACCTTGTTCTGGTGTGTTTTCCTTAAACCTCTCCTTCAATTGTACTCTGACCTTTGACTGAATTACTTGCTCTGGAAGCTCTAGGTGCAAAATTTTCTCATGTGCTACCTGCTCAGTATAAGATGAGAGATGAGCTCTCCATACAAAATATTCAAAAGCACGGGTATGGATAGCTCATCTCTCATCCTTCCCCAATCTTAGGGTGATGGCTCCTAAGCTCATTGCAATGTCAGTCGGATCTAGTGGCATTTCTGGATTTATTTCATCCGGAGTTACAATAATATCCTCCTCATCATTACCTTTTTGGCCAACATCCCCCATACTATCAGTTCTAGGCCTCTTTGGGGATGATGTGCTAATCTGTTCTGAACTCTTCGGAGGTGAATCCAGATCAATAATACCAGATATTGATTTCCTTAGGATGGATGATGCACCACTCATCGTAACTTCCTCTGTCCTATTTCTCTTCCTTCTTGAAAACACTTTTATTTTCCCTTGAGGCTAGTAGGTAGGCCTTTCTTCGATTCTTATCTCAGGGTGCTGCTCAGTAACATGTGACTTTCCCTTTCCTTCTACTATCCTTTCCTCCTTCAAGACTCCTACTATGCTCTTGAAATTATCAAGAACATAGATTGCCCTACTGAGCTCATCTTTAGCATCAGGTATAGGATCAAAACCAGGTATTTTCTCCTGTTTACTTCTTACCATTTTTGAATAGGCAATGTACATTGCCTTTCTCTCATCCTATAAGTCCTTATCAAAAATATTCTTAATGATATCTTCAAGATAGTAGAAATTATGAACAAAGGTTCTAGTCCGATGTCTAGCCTTCATTTGGGAGATAAAACCCTCAGAATCATAATTCCTAGGGCGTATAGTTTTCAATCTATATGGCTTGAGTAACAAGTGTAAATTTCTCCACCCTGCCTTTATCATAACAAAATCTGCAAAAGTTGTATATTCAGGGAAAAAGGATCCTTTCTTGTGTTCAGTAGGAAAATGGAAATCTTGAGATACTCCCTATTGCCTCATAATCTCTACAAAACCAAGTCTGAGAGGAACTTCTTTAGGTAGGACAGACGGGATGGAATTGGTGCCAAAGACCCTAAAGATTGTAGTATTGTGATTGGGGATAGTATCACCCCAATTGTGGGTTAGATTCAGCTCAGACCTCCTCTCCATAGGTCTCAGAAAGTCATGAATTTCTTTTGGAATCTTGGGTGAATCAACAACTAAAGCCTTCCTTAACTTAGATCCACAAATATTATGAAAGGTGACATAATCAAACTTATGATCATTTTTGTCTAAGACCCTAGTCCAATATTGGACAGGCATTTCAATATTTCCTTCCATCTTCCTCAAATCCATATCTTTTTCAAATACCTTCTGACCCCTATATAAAACATATGAATCAATAGTGAAAACCATCTGAATTTTACCCAATTCTTTCCCAGCTTCAAAGTTGCTAAGCCAGAACCTATGTTCTCTCCAAGGTAAGTGGAAAAGTCATATACCACATTATAACCAGGGTGTTGGAGGTTGACAGCCATATACATTATCTCTATAGGCACAGTCTTCTTCAGGTCAATCCCCAAAACTTGACATAGTGCATAGATGGTCTTCTTGAAATGAGGGGTGAAGTAGTCTACCGGGAAAGGTTCAGGCTCATTCTTGCCAATAACAACCTTTTTCTGATTCTTCCCTCTTCCCGACACAACCAAATGTGGTATCAAAAAGGATGTCCTTATCAAACCCTTAGTGTTTATGTATTCTTCCCTAAAGACCTCCAATTTGATGGGAATCATATCCTAGCTCCATTCATGTAAGCCAAAAATCTCTACAATTTCCTCTCTGGTTACTTTAATCATAGGCTTGCCAAGATGTGTTCTGACAATTCGAGTCACAGGATCATACCTGTTCAATAAAAACCACCTATGCCTTGGCCATTTTCTTTTCCTTTGTGGCTACGACTTAATTTTGTATGCTCACTATCTTTAGAGCTCGCCACGTGGCTGCCTCACGAAACTTTTTGCTTTAGATTCGTTTCACTTTTCAGCAGTCTCCGTTTGCGTGCCAAGTGGCTCGTGCTGGCTGTTTTTCCGAGTCAGGCCTACCTCGTTCTTTGTTGTTGCTCGGATCTCTCCATGTGGATCTCTCTTGTGGCTTTCTACTAGGCGTTTTTGCTGCTTTTTGTCGAGCTTCATCTGGATGACACATGGCATTTCTTTTTCCTGCATCAGTTACCTTGGAAATGCCGATGGATCTTTTGTGCTTCCCGCTACCGCATGTCTTCTCCTGTTGTTGCATGTTTTTCCATTTCATATCGTGGCCTCACTGGTGTGTTGCTGATTGATGGATGTTTACTGTGGCAACTTGGATCATCTGGGCTGAGGATCGTGGCGCATCGTCTACTCTTCCATGATGCATTTTTCAGGCAGTGGGATGGCCTATATATGGGCCCTAGTTTTTTTTTGGTTAGGTTGTTGATGAAGTTTAAGAGATCTCTCAAGCACTGAGGATTAAGCCTTGTGTAATAGTTACTTTCAATTCAAAGACTTTGGAGTGTGCCAAATAGATTCAGCCTTTCTATTTTCAATTGTTCGCTGGTACTATTGACCTATGCTATTGTCTTTATTTTTGTATGAATGCCTGTTCTTCAGTTTTTGTAACCTTTTATAGCTAATATAAATACAGATCATGTTTCTTCGACTCTTCTATGTTAAAACAAAGTTATGTTCGATTACATTATGCATATAGAAGGATGGTGTTGAATGACAAGTGCTTTTGAGAAAATTTATCTTAATTAATAGCAATTTAATGGTTCGGGCCTTTGCATTATGCACTGTGCTCTGGTAAAATTCATCTAAGACTTTGGCGCATCGCCTGTAGTGTAAGCTTTACATTCATGTTATTCTCCTTATCTTTTTCTTCAAACCACTAAGTGAAAAATCGACTTCGATAAAATCCCAGAAGTCACTTAGCTAGTGCACTATGTCCCCTAATAGCTAAGTTTCCCATAAGACTGCTACTACATGCAAATTTCTGCGTCAACAGTTTTTTTTCTAGCATGCCCGGTGGGACCGCGAACTAGCACGTTTGCCTAATATTTTATAAGTGTGTATGAGCCATTACCGTGTAACTAGGTTGTAATCAGCAAGATTCCCTGGCCAACTTGTACCTCCTTTAGTTTCCATACATCTGAAAAGTCGCTGAAGTAGCCCTTCACCTCCTTCGTCACCTCCTGCTCCATTATCACCTAATCCACCTGTGCCCATGGCTGCTAGAAATTATGTAGCCTGGGACTCGGGTAGTCCGTTGGTAGCACCTATGCCTCCTGTAGTATGGGCTCCCATCCTTGTTTTGGCCTTAAAAGCTATTCCTAAATATTTTGGGGATGAATCAAAAACACCCACAAAGCATCTGCAAGATGTAGCCGATGTATGTCTGGTACATGATGTATCAAATCAGAATGTAGCCCTTAGACTGTTGGCCACTGCATTCCGATGAAAGGCACTGAATTGGTACTGGACCATCGAAGCAGGCACTATAGCTACTTGGGATCAACTCAGAATCCCTTTTTACGAATGTTTCTCCAATGCTAGCGATAGATCATCACTGTACCATCAATTGGCCAATATAAGGCGAGCTCCTCATGAAGCTCTGCTTGATTTTAATGTAAGATTTCACTCAACTTAGTAGAGAGTGCCTATTGGTAGCTGACCACCTCCTAATCTAGCTTTTATGTTCTACCTGAAGTCGATAAATGCTAATATCTCTATGATGTTACAAGCTCTGGGTGGAGAAACTCTTCCTGATGCTTATGCTCTAGCTGTTACTATAGAATATAATCTGATCGCTGCAGGGAAATTGGTGCCAAGACCGAACATGTCATTGTTCCCCGAGTGCAATGCTCTAGAAGCTGAAGTCCCTTCCACCAGCGCGCCTACGGCTTCCCCCCAATCTATGTACATCTATCCCGAGAGTACTTCAAGCATAGCCCCGATGGCAACTCCTGTAATAGCTCCTGTGTCGAACCCCATGGCTTCTTAGATGAACAAAATGAGAGAACAGATGCAGGCTATGACTAATGAACTAACTACTTTGAAGTAATAGAAATACAGCTATCAAAATCCGACATATCAAAATTACCAAGGCGGAAAGCCTCCATACCAATCAAATCAGTGGCAGGATAAGTCACGTATGAATACCTCAGCTCAATCGAATAACGAGATGGTTTCGATAACCTTGCCTATGCAGACTATTCACCCTAGTTCAAATAAGGAGTCGATAGCAGGACAAAACAACTTGGGAGAGGATGCTAATTCATGGTGCTTTCCTTGCAATGATGCACATATGCCGCGGAACTGCCTGGGAGGAAATTTGCAACAACAAATTACAGATCAACGTAGCCAAGGTACCACATCCGTTTCTAGTAACACACCATATGCCTCTCAACAAATAAACAATGTTGTCCTTACAACTCAAATGCAAAGGATGTCCTTCCAATAAGAATCAGAAATTGTTCCTGATCAGGCTCTCTTTTCTTGGATGGAGGGAGAAGAGTCAACATTTCCAAATGACATCCCTATGGATAAAGTACCCCGAGTGCAATCAGATTACAACATGCATTCAAAGCGAAGGTTCACAGAAGAGTTCGTAAACTCACCTAAGCAAAGTGTCAGTACCACCAGTGCCTGGTCCTGTAGCGGGCCCATTGCCCATCCCACCACAGTCTAAAGCAGCTATTCCTAGCTCTCTGAAGCCACTTTTTCCGAAGGCGATGACTCCTGCAGTCATCCCTGCTGTGGTTAACCAATCAGACACACTGGCCATCAGGCCTGTATCAACTGTCAAACTAAAGGATCAAACCACTACAATTCACCAGTCCCGAGTGCAATTCAACGTAGTGGAACAACTAAAAAAGTCATCTGCCAATGCTTCTCTGTGGGATGTCTTGGCTATTCTGGAATAGAAGGTGTTGCTACAAAAGGCGTTATCGGGTGAAGAAGATGTGAAGATTTCTTCTCAATCCCCTGAAGAGAAGATATCCAAACCCAAACTAGACAAAGTGCTGACAATTCCACATGAAGAGAAGCTAGAATCCGAGAAGGAAGGTAAGCTTAAACCTAGGCCTTTCTTTCTAACACTGATTGTTGATGAAAAATTACTACACAATTTTATGATTGACTCTGGTGCTAGCACCACTTTCATGCCAAAGCAAGTCACTGATGCTTTGGGACTAAAGTATGAGCCACTAAATAAATGAGTCATGCAGCTTGATGGAAACAAGGTTGATACTGTTGGGATAATCAAGGGATTACCTATGACCCTGTTTGCCTGCTCCAGTATCACTGTAAATCAAGATACTATACTTATCGATATCCCTCCTTTATTCGGGATCTATTTATCCTGAGATTTCATTACAAACATAGGAGAATATCTAGCTTTAGACTGGTCCCACTTGATTTTGAGGATGAAGCACGGTGCTAATATGAAGCTATTGTCGAAAAACCTGCATTCTGCACATGTTGCCGATGAAGCTCTACTAAATTTTGAAGTAGCACACACTTCTATTTCTCAAGAAGAGAGGTGCAATGTAGAGTTCCTTGAAGACGAGGAGGCTACTAGCTCCTGGACACAACATGAAGAGAAGTTGTTGGAAGAATTTATTGATACAGATCCTTTCAGAAACTATCATGCAACTGGCCTCGGAACCTATGTAATACATGAAGAGGGGAAAATCATGCCCAAGGTTACAAAGGAACTTGAGGGTGAAGAGTCTCCTGAGATATGGACATTATATTTTGATGGAGCCCAATGTAAAGTTGGAGCCGGAGCTGGGATTTGTTTGATATCCCCAACTGATGAAAAGACGTTGAGGTCTTACTGCTTCCAGTTTGCATGTTCCAATAATGAAACTAAATATGAAGGTCTCATCCATGGTTTAAGCCTTGTGGAGCAAATGGGTGCAAAGCAAATAAGTGTCTTCAGAGATTCTGAGCTGGTAGTTCATCAGGTCCGTAGAACTTCAGCCGCAAAGAATATCCACATGCGATCTTATCGGTATAGGGTCTGGGATCTGATCGATAGCTTCGAGACATTCAACATTCAGGTAATTCCAAGAGAAACAAACACCGAAGCCAACAAGATGGTAGCTATTGGAGCTCAGTTCGAGCCGACGTCGAACCTGTTAAAAAATAAACATATTGTGAAGGTAATTATAAGACCTGCTATCCTGAATAACAATCAAGATTGGCAAGTATTTGATAGCGATGCTCATATTGCATCATTCCTCCAGTCATCCAAAGAGTTCGCTGATCAGCTGCAACCGAAGATCGCCGAGGCTTATGGAGATCAAATCATTCAGCTGAAATCTAACAAGCTTCCGAGGGGTCTAGTCACTCTGAAAAGTCTTTTTGATTTCGATGATGCAACAAGAGATAAAAGGAAGCTCGTGGCTGACAAAGGTGATTATACCAATCTACATGTCAGAGAAGATAGAAAGCTCAAAGTTGGAAAGGAAGTGTCAGAAAAGAATAAAGATAGACTAAGACATTTATGAGAAGAATATCCAAGTGTAGTTGCCTGGTCATATGATGATTTAAAAGGATATGATCCTAGGATCATTGAGCATACTATTGAGCTGACAGAGGGGGCAAAGCCAGTCCATCAAAACCAGAGGCCTGTGAACCCAAAAATAGAGTCCCTAATGTCACAAGAGCTAAACAAATTGATCGCATCCCAGATAGTGTTTCTAATCAAACAAAGTAGTTGGGTGTCTAACCTGGTGCCAGTCCGAAAGAAAAATGGAGATATACGTTTGTGCGTAGACTTTCGCAACCTAAATAGGGCATCCTTAAAGGATCACTACCCCCTACCTTTAATGGAGGTAATTCTTCAAATTGTAGCTGGTTCCGAAATTTTTTCGATGTTGAATGGTTTTTTGAGCTACAACCAGATACGGGTAAAAGAAGAAGACTAATACAAAACGGCATTCACCACGAAGTGGGGAATGTATGCTTATGCCAAAATGCCTTTTGGGCTCTCAAACTCCAGAGCCACATTCCAGCGAGCTATGGACATTGCTTTTAAAGATTTGATCCACAAGATTATACTCATTTATCTAGACGACCTAACCGTATTCTCAAAATATGTTGATGATCATTTTGATCATCTGGAGCTTGTTTTCCAGAAATGCCAGGAATTCAGAATCTCCCTAAATCCGAAGAAGTGTGTGTTCGGAGTTCCCCAAGGGAAACTATTGGGATATGTCATCTCTAAGGAGGGCATCGCTATTGATCCAGAAAGAGTCGATGCGATCCAAGAGCTCCTGTTGCCTGTCAACAAAAAAGGTGTGCAATCTTTTCTGGGAAAGGTTAATTTTATTAGCCATTTTATTGCGGACTTTGTAGGCATTGTTCGTCCAATTAGTTTAATGCTTAATAAGGACCAATTTTTCAAATGGACGACGGAAGCTAGAAGAGCTTTTGAACTTATAAAAGAGGCTATTTCTTCCGCTCCTGTGCTGGTTAATCCAGATCTATCAAAAGATTTTATCATGTATGTTTTTGGGGGTGATAATAGTATCGCTATAGTGCTTATGCGGAAGGATGATAAAGATGCAAGGGAGTCCCCTATTGCCTTTTATTCCCGAACTTTAAAAGAATATGAAGTAAAATATAACTTTGTAGAGAAGCAAGCCTTCACCATTGTTAAGGGGCTTAAGAAGTTCCGCCATCTGATATCATATAATAAGGTGATTGTATGTGTTCCACATCCAAGTGTGCGAGAATATATCATGGAAGGGGAAATCATGGAAAAGAGAGCTAATTGGATCACCAAGATCCTAGAATATGACATTGAGGTGAGACCTGTCAAGATTATCAAGGGGAAAGGACTGTGTGAGTATATCACCAAAAATAGTGAAACAGCGACAGAATGTGACGCTCTGGAACCTGTGTTAAGAAATGAAAAGAATCCCCAGAGTAAATGGCTTGATGATAGGATAAATTTTATGCAGACAAGAAAGTATCCGATAGACCTCCCATCTTTTAAAAGGTGTTTCTATCGCCTACAGAATGGCAATTTTGTCCTTTTGGAGGGTGTCCTGTTTAAAAGAAATTTTAATGGCATCCTGTTGAGATGTGTCAACAAGGAGTAGGCCTGGAGGATATTAGATCAATATCATAACAGCCTTGCTGGAGGATATTTTTTCACAAGAACCACGGCAGTTAAAATCATATGTGTTGGTTATTATTGGCCAACACTTTTTAATGATACGTTTTCCTTAATTAGGTCTTGCAAAGAATGTCAGTTCTATATTGGAAGGAGATAGAATGTTGCTATGTCTTTAAATCCCATAGTGATAGAGGAACCTTTTGCTCAATGGGGTTTGGACTTCATCAGGATGATCAACCTTTTTTCTTCAATAGGACATAAGTGGATATTAATAGCAACTAACTACTTTACTAGGTGGGTAGAAGCAGTGCCATTAAAAAATGCAACTGAATCAGAGATTGTTAATTTCCTAGAAGAACTGGTAGCCAGATTCGGCCCGCCTTGGACAATTATCTCTGACAATGCCAAAGCTTTTCTCGATTTGAAAATGAGCCAATTCGCTCTAAAATATGGGGTGTTCTTGAAGACCTCCTCTAACTATTACCCCCAAGAAAATGGTCTCATGGAGTTCACTAATAAGAACCTCATCCGGTTGATCAAACGGATAGGCTCTGAACATCAAAAAGAATGGCATAGGAACCTCCGGACAGCACTTTGGGTAGATTGAATTATGCCCAAGCAGGTATTAAAAACATCTCCTTATGAGATGGTGTATAGAAAGGAGGCATTGTTGCCTATTTCCATAGAGATTCCCGCCCTACAATTGCTCAAGTCTTTAGAAGTTGAACAAAATGGAGCAATGGAAGTAAAGTTTTCTGAGTTGCTTGAGGTGCAGGAGAAAATAGAACACGCCCTGGAAGCAATGAATACTCACCAACAGGTAGTGAAGAAATGGTTTGACAAAAGGGCTTCAGATCAGGGACTGCAACACGGAGATTTGGTTCTCAAATTCAATGAACACGAAACAAAACCCGGATAGCATAGCAAATTCGACAGCCTTTGGGAAGGGCCATTCAAGATCTACCAGTGCAAGCAGCTTAACTCTTTTGAGTTAGAAGATATGGAAGGAAATGCTCTAAGTATTCCAGTTAATGGAATACATCTTAAAAGGTTCTATTAATTTTGTATATGTGTTAATTTTGTACATTTGTATATATGTAATTACTCTTTGTCGCTTTAAGTTTTGGGTCTTCTCGGTACAAGAATTGAAATAATGCAACAATAGTGTAAGCACTTGAAAGAAAGTTATAAATGAACCAAGTGTTAACAAAAGAAGCATAGTGGATTATATTCATTAAGGTCAAAAATTTACAATATCGTGGGGCCGGAAGGCCTTGTGTTAACATTTACATATGCCCACTAAGGCGTGGGACTTGTAAGCGGAAGGAAGCAAAATTTGTAACCATCTTTGTCTTCAGGACATTAGTGAGAAGGATCGGCAATCATAGCAACAGGCAGCTCAGGCTCTAGAAATACCATTCTCTCGAAGTTTTCATACCATTGAAAACTAGAGAAAAGTTCAAGATAATGAATGCACATCAGAAAATGGCAGCCTTCGTGGACCCTGGCGCGGTGCTCTTCATGGGTTTCCAACTCGAAGCCAAACAAAAAGGGCCTGGTTGGGACGATGCTTCCATGCAGCTACTGGAAGAAAATGTTCTGGACCGAAGGAATTCCTTGACCCAGTTGGACTACATGCACAATCTGCTCCAAACCTCTGAGGTAATGTGCAAGGAAGACTAGCTTCGTCAGTTTTATAATTTTATGCTTGCTAACGCTGATGTCCAGTAGCGAGGCGATGAAATGGGAGCAGATGCTGGTGTTAACCTGATATTACTCTTCATAATGCACACAGTCCTTCCCAAGGATCCATTTGATGGCTTTCATGTATAACAGGTTTTTTGCACCTATTATACGTTTCAAGCATCTGCAAGTAATCTTGCCAAGGAAAGCAGCTTGGGTCTTTCTGCAAGTGAGCCTCACTAGTGTTTCCATGATTTTTGTTTTCTAAGCTAAGAAATTAAAAATACTATCCAGCAAGAGATTGATAAATTGAAAGGCCAGTCGATATTGTGATTCACAATGTTACACAAGGGGCTAATTTATAGACTGGCTAAGTTGTGCTTGCTGAAGAAATCATGATTAACGATTATACCAAGTGGGTTGCTTCATCTTGGTTTCCCGCGTCGCAGCGTGTGAGGTGACAGAGAGGTGCAGGGTCAGATTGCAACTTGCTCCGCTAAGCTGCCACATCGTTCATCGATCAGCCAGTTGTCAGTAATACGAAGTGTCGCCATCTCATCCGAATCAAATGAAATTATTGAGAAAATCTCTGTTGGGCAATGCGCCCTGTACGAGCATTAACGTTAATCAATACAAATAGCTTGTAGAGAAATGCTCGCAAGGTTTTCCTGGGTTCGTTTTTCAAGATGAGGATCCACTTCTGTCACACATGAAAGATTGTCTTTTAATTTTTGAGCAGCTCGGCTAGTTGGCAATATTTTCGCACGAGCAAGGTTGATAATGCATAGTAAAAACTTGGCGTAAACAGCTGGCACGTACCTTTTTTGGCTGCCATTCCCGAGAAAACGGAAAAGGCAAGTTATGGCATGCAGGGAAACATATTTATTGCAAAATTTTCCAAAGAATTAAGTAATTAAGGCATTCACAAGAAGAGAGAAGTTTTTAGAGAAGCTAAGTCATTTTGCCAAAGGTTTGCATAGAAACCCTTGTGGAGACAAAAATGGCTGAAATTACAGAAAATCTTACACAGACTTCAGCTCAAATGGCTCTAAATGAGCAGATAAAGAGTGCACCCTGTGTGTAGCTTTAAGATGTAGAGTCTTATGCCACTCCAGACATACCTACGAAGCCTAACTGGGATTTCACTCACCTAGTGAACCAGAGGTTATTAAGCATGGTTCCTCATAGAGACCAGGCAATGGTTTTTGAGGATTGGGACAATGTCTTTGACCCTGAGATGTCTACCAATCCTAAGAGCCTTCGGGAAGCTGCATGTGAAAGAATGAATCATACAATGGACCAATTTTCCAAACGACTATGGTAATGTGGGCTTGCACAGTACATGGTTCCTTTGGTGCACCCTTGCCCAGAGATTGTAGCAGCATGCACGACACACTTTGACCCAAGCACTAGGGTTATCAGTGGCAAGGATTTCTAGGTAGTCATTAGCCCCGTGGCTATTCAGGATATGATGTGCGTCTCGTTTCCTTTGGGTAAGGAGGTTGAAGATTTTGATATTGAAATAATGCAGCAAAAATGGGGAGAGTTCCAATTGGTACCACAATTTTATCGCTCTAAGCTTCAACATCCGAGCAGTTCAGCCTCACCCAAATTCTCTTTCAGTTTGAAAGCTCTAAAAGGTGTGGTACAATCTGTCGTTTCTATGTTGGCAATGATGTGCGGTTTGGACTCAGACACGGAGGTTCATCAGTTTCAAATGTCCCTCTGCTTTATGCTAAAGAAGAATCGTGAGGGCCCACTTTTTGATTTTGCAAAGATTATTAGTGATGGAATTCGACTGTAGTTAAAGGAATTTGGGGTCGACTCTAGGTTTAGGTATTCATCTTTCCTGACCTACTTAATTTTGCACCAAAATCTGGATTACTTTTCAACGTCTATGCTCCTGTCTGTTTTTCATGAAAATGGCTTGAGGAAGCTGGTTTCGACATGGACACCTGTCATGTCAAAAACCTTTGATTATTATGCATTCTCAAATGCATTCATAGCCCCGTTCATTCGGGCTTTGGGTAAGGCTGGTTTAAATATGACCGAATGCATATCATCCCGCTAGAGGTCCTGGCTTGGGAAGTTAACTCCACCCTGTAACTGGTTCTTTGGCACGTATTTCACCATGCTCCGTTTGTCGGGTTTCGTCCGGGAGCCTTTCCAGCTTCCTCGTTTTCTCTCTAATAGAGTGTTGGCCCTAGAGGCAATGAGATAGCTATGTACCCTTGATGATGATTATTGGGGAGGAAAACACCAGACCTCTTATTTACAGTTGCCAATCATGTTTGGTTCAGTGTCATAAGCAAAGAAGAGGACCCTGTAGCTTGATACCTCAGTGACTCTACTTTCAAAATTGGGTCATCTCGGGCTAGTACTGATAGATCATTCCTGGAATTACAATCCTGACAATAATTTGTTGGACATTAGCATCAAGATCGCGCACTCACCTCAGCCATTCTGGGACCTCCAAAGGGATCTTGAGAAAGGAAACCTAAGTAGATATGTAAGCCTTGAATATTTGCCTACAGTGGATAGTCGACCACCCTAGCTAAATTTTTATCACATCGTGGGGAGGGTCAACCCAAATCTCGTGATCAGCCCCCTTTTGGTCACTCAATTAAAGAAGCTCAATTGGGAAGCCAAAAAGATGCAAGCTTTTTGGATATACCGGCAGGAGATTCTGGCATCTGGCAAGTTATACAACGAAGTCGCCCTCGATGAGAAATTTGATGATATTTGGGAAAATGAGCATCCGGATGTTGAGTATTCTCTGAACCCTTCAACATCTGTGTAGCAATATAGAAGAGAGGAGGCTATTATGGAATTTGGGGAGGAAGTAACACAGTTTCCCCCCGCCGTCACCGAGAATCCGGTACTTGAAAGGAATACTGGTAAACAGCCTGTGCAGAAGGAAGAGCCATGCTCGCTGGCATCTATGCTAGCCGCCTCCTCCAAGCCAAAATGAAAGTGGACAAAGACCACCAGTAGTAAGAGTCGGGTCATTCTTGACCTCGATGATGTCCCGATGGAGAAGCGACAACATACCAAAAAGATCGGCGTAGAGGAGGAACAACCAGCAACGGAAGCAGTCGAGGCATCTATGGCTCCACCAGAACATTAGGTAAAATTTCCTCCCTCTCCTCTCTCCTCTATGCCTTTGGTCTCACCACAGTCTACCCCTGCCATCTCATACACGCAAGTCATCTCCACTCCTGGATTTTTCAGTCATTCTGGTCTTGCTCCTCCTATTTTCCCTCCTGTGTCCTCCACTTTTACTACTTTGCCCGAAACGCAATTTGGTGTCAATACCGTGCTCATGGGTCAACAATTTTTATCCCCAAAGCCCAACCCTACAGTTGGTGCATCTCCAGTTTTTCCCTACTCCGTCACTTCATTTTCATCCCCTCCGAGTGGCCAATTCATCCCGCCTTTCTCCCCAGCTATTATAATGTGATCCAGCAAAACTTCTGATGCATCAGCCACACTATCTTTCCTGTTGGTTGTCCCTCAAGAGTATCCTTTTGCTAGTGGACTGGGTATCCTGACCTAGGAATATTTCTCACAGGTCGATGCAAATAAAAATGCTCACACCAACTGAATCAGCAAGTGAAGAGCAAAGGATGCAACCAAGCAGGCGGAGCCCCATTTGCAAACTATTTTCAATGAAACCTAGAACTCCTTGATGTTCACAAAGATCACTCCTAATGTGGTCAAGGTAGTAAACAAAATGCAGCCTAGTGACTATTCTGTAAATGCTGTCGGGTTGGACTTGCGACAGGCTCGCCCACAAGATAAAGATGAGCTGATGGAGGACTCAAAAAATAGTGACTATTGATTTTCTCAAGCTCAGTCATCAAGAGAAGAAGAAGGATGATTAGATTGCGGAGCTAAAAAGGAAAGTCAACATCTAGGTAAACAAATTCAAAGCCTAAGAGAATGAAATAGGTCGGCTAGAGAAAGAGAGGGCTTCCTTCAAAAATAAAATCAAGGAGTTGCAGAATTTGGGCAAGGAGGTCGTTCCAACTCTTGAAAAGCAAGTTGAGCTGCTCCAAGCAAATGAAAAAGATCTCCAAGCTAAGTCTAACCTGCTAATTGAAGGCATGAGAGAGCTCCGGTAGAATACAACTATTGAGATAACTGAAGTGAACGCCAACCTGGAGTTGGAGGTTCAAAAGGCTAAGCAGGTCGAATCAGCCTTGCCAGAGAAGGAAAAGGAGGCTCTTGCCCTAAAGGAACAGATGTCTGCATTGGATAGAAGCTTGGTGGAGGTAGTGGCAGGTTTAAGCAGCAAAGAGGCAAAATTGGCTGCCCTAAGAACCCAACCCCTTGCACCTCGGATGAGCTCCTTAGAAATTACCAAAGGGTTGCACGCATCATACTAGGATAAGGTAAAGGCTTTATGCCTTACCCTACAGCCCACTTTAAAGTTTATGGCGCAAGTGACTAGCCTCTGTGAAACGATGAGTGAATCGATACAACAGGTTCAGGAGTTAACTTCTGACAAGGTTCCTAAGGCTAGAATATTATTGGGTAAGTTGTACACCGCTTCAGATGAAGCGTTGAGTAGCATGGGTATCAACGATCGAATGACAGCAACTTTGGGTGCATGTAGCCTCATCTCCATGCATGAGGTCGTTCAGCAGGTGGCAGATTGCAGAGCTTGGTTGAACCAGGTCACAAGCAACATGCGGGCAAAGTTTTTCCATTTGACTCAAAGAGGCCTCCCCTCACCTTTCATTATGGACCAGGCAGTTGCTGGAGTGGAGCATATTGTTCAAATAATTGAAGAGAAGCATGACCTTTCCATCTTCCACACCTTTGATCAATCCCCAACTGCTGATGAGATCGAAGCGATCATACATCAACTGGCATAGCTTTTCTTCTAATTGGAATTGGAAACAAAAGTATCAAGCGATTGCCCTTCAAAGCAATCATCAATCTCAGACTAGCTCATGAGCACCTGCAAACTCTCTCTGCACCAACAGATGAAGTATGGACCAATCTGCAGGCCGCCCTCGCAAGGTTGTGAGCATTGTGTTGCAGAGCCAAAGGTTTCTGGGGTTCTCCTTTCCGCAAAGTGAAAATCCCCTATTAGTCACCAAACTGTTCAATAAAAACCGCCTATGCCTTGGCCATTTTCTTTTCCTTTGCGGCTACGCCTTAATTTTGTATGCTCACTATCTTCGGAGCTCACCACGTGGCTGCCTCACGAAGCTTTTTGCTTTAGCTTCATTTCGTTTTTCGGCAGTCTCCATTTGCATGCCGCGTGGCTCGTGCTGGCTATTTTTCTGAGTCGGGCCTACCTTGTTCTTTGCTTTCTGCCTCGTTCTTTGCTGTTGCTCAAAGCTCTCCATGTGGATCACTCTCACGGCTTTCTACTGGGCGTTCTTGTTGCTTTCTGCCGAGCTTCGTCTGGATGACACATGGCGTTTCTTTTTCCTATGCCGGTTACCTTGAAAATGTCAATGGATCTTTTGTGCTTCCCACCACCACGTGTCTTCTCTTGTTGCTACATGTTTTTCCATTTAGTATCATGGCCTCACTGGCGTGTTGTTGATCGATGGATGTTTACTGTGGCGGCTCAGATCATCTAGGCCGGATCGCCGTGTGTGGTCTGCTCTTCCATGATGCATTTTTTAGGCGGTGGGATGGCCTATATATGGGGCCTGGTTTTTCTTTTATTAGGTTGTTGATGAAGTTTAAGATATCTCTCAAGCACTGAGGATTAAGCCTTGTGTAATAGTTACTTTCAATTCAAAGACTTCGGACTGTGCCAAATAGATTCGGCCTTTCTGGTTTTAATTGTTCACTGGTACTATTGACCTGTGCTATTGTCTTTATTTTTGTATGAATACCTGTTCTTTAGTTTTTGTAACCTTTCATAGCTAATATAAATATAAATCATGTTTCTTCGACTCTTCTGTGTTAAAACAAAGTTATGTTCGATTACATTATGCATATAGAAGGATGGTGTTGAATGACAAGTGCTTTTGAGAAAATTTATCTTAATTAATAGCAATTTAATGGTTCGGGCCTTTGCATTATGCACTGTGCTCTGGTAAAATTCATCTAAGACTTTGGCGCATCACCTGTAGTGTAAGCTTTACATTCATGTTATTCTCCGTATCTTTTTCCTCAAACCACTAAGCGAAGAGCCGGCACATTCATGTTATTCTCCTTATCTTTTTCCTCAAACCACTAAGCGAAGAGCCAGCTTCAATAAAATCCCAGAGGTCACTTAGCTAGTGCACTATGTCCCCCAATAGCTAAGTTTCCCATAAGACTGCTGCTACATGCAAAAATTTTCATCAACAGTACCTTGCAGCAATTTCTTTTAATAAGTCTACATCTTCATAGACATTCAATACCAACAGCTTACCCAAGTCCAATCTCCATGGATTACACAAAGGAATAGGCAAATTTCTATTTCCAAACCAATTGGAAAAGAGCTGCCAACCAGTGTACAATAATTCGGCATCATGGATTGTACACTATTTGTCCATTAAACCTTCATGAATCATGGGTCCATAGAACAATATCCTTCCTTCTTGCTTCTTGCTCGTAGAAGGTTTCAACAGATCAATAATATCTTGTGAGTAACCCCTAGGCATAGCCTCAGGACCAACAGTTCGTGCCTTAGATTCCATATATTTTAAACAAAAGGGGATTTGAACTGGGGTTTTCTTAAAGAAAGACAAACAATTACACCCTATTCTCGACTGTCATTACAAAAAACTTTTTTATATGCACACAAATCACTAGCAATGACCTATATAAGCTCTAACAGCCAATTCGCTTAACAATTCATCAGGAATCGAAAAGGACACAATCACCAATTATTTAATAGGCAACGCTAATATATTCTAAAATTACAAACGAAGGCATTTGTATCACTTACTGTTTATTTTGCAGAGCGTCAACTGTCGCGATAATGGAGAACTGAGATAATAGTCATTTTTCTAAACACCAAGGATTTCTTATAAACCAGAATGCAACACTGAAATAGCAATCCACTGGTTATTTAGCATTTAATTACACAGGCCAAGTCAAACTTGACCATTACTATTCGCTCGCGCGAGATAGAATGGCTATAGTATAGCACCAGTTTGTTTGAAAACACGCCGTTGATCAAAGATATAGTTGGCCAGACAGACGGTCCATATTTGGTCAACAATAGTTTGAAAATGACACATCCTCTTTCCAGTTAGCAAGGGAGCAAGAATATTGCCCATTAGGTACCACATCAACATGGAACGAGTGCCACCTCATTTGTTAATCGATAACAACGGCGCCCACGTGTCAACACATCGCGTACCTCACAGCATTATTGAAACTGAATTTTTAATTGCACGAGGTCAGTGAGGGACGGCCCAGATGCATTGGATAGTACACAGCTATCAGCATCATCACCCATCCATCAGTTAGCACTCAAAAACTAGACCCACCAAGTTACACAATAGGTGGCAGCATCTTGCAAGCCTCACAGCATTTTCTATGACGCAAGCACAAACCTTGCAAGGTGTGCGATGAATGGTCAAGATTGCAGTTCCTACATCCGTCTGCTAATACAAATCTGCACATGCAAAATAGTTACTTTAAAGAAAGGGGACCACTAGGCAAATGAGGAAATAACCCATGGGGTCAAAAAATAATTCAAAGGCTAGGTTGTAAAGGTTAATAGGCCGAAAACCATAGGGATGCATAAGTCAAAATGCAAAACCAAAAGGATAGGTAAAAGGGGCCAGTGAAGTGACGGCCAAAAGGGATAAAACATGACTTAAGTGACTGAGTACTACTGATAGCAAGTCAACGGTCAAAAAGAAAAAACCCCCAAATACCAGACCAATAGAAAAATAACGAAGATAAAACCACCCCAAAGGGAAGGAAAATAAAAGCTCCACCACATAACACCTATCAACCTTATTCAACCTACCAAATGACTCAAAACAAACTAACTGTGCAAACAAAACTTATTCACTGAAAACAAAAACTATCCTAACCTAGACTAACTGAGGAAAGGAATACCTAAATAAAACCATTAACTGGTTCATGAAAGTAGCTACCCTTTCTTTGCAACCTATAATGCTCCATATGTTTGTGAGCATCAAAGAGGAAATGAAGAAATGATAGATGATTAACCAACTATTGCAATGCCTCATAAATGGAGAAAACAAATCCACAAATCCACTTACCATTCATGTTATCTTAAAACGGATAGGATAGTAGGATAGATTCCTCATGCTTGGGTGCAATAATGACTTGTGATGCATTGCTAGTTTCCATCCTAGTTAGATGCCTGATAGGACATCCCCTTGAAAGCTTTAGATTGGTTTTTCCTTTTTCCTCTTTTTGTGTGATCATATCCTTCATCTTACTCTTATGGTGCTCTTGTGGTACAAGAAATTGATTTGGAACTTCATGGTTTTCTTCTTCTTTCAAAGAACCCAATAAGGTTGATATAATATTATCATGACTACATTCTTCAAACCTTTCTACCTTTTTTATGGTTGTCCTGTTTCATGGCTAAGTTTAGACAAGAGAGAAGACAATTTCAATAATTACAAATAACATCATTACCTTCACCTTACATGATAAATTTCCATGTTGATTCCTCATCCATGGTCAATGGACCATCCTCTTCCATTAAGATAGCTAATAACTCATCAAAGCTATCAGCTCTTGGAAGGCTCTTAGGAACAACTAGTCCAAGCTCAAAATCCTCATTAGTACACTCCAAATCAGGATTTTCTTCTTCAATGAGTGAAGGTAAATGTTCAAACAATGTAGTAGACTCTTCCAACAAAATTTCATTTGTCATACCAACCTTAAGCTCTTTTGTACAACAGAAAGGAAGTTCCTCCAAATAGCTAAGATCTTGCAAATCAACTTCATGATAAGTTTCTTGACTTGAGAGAACAGACTCCTCATCAAGACCATATTCTTCCTCTTGATCCATGTTTGATTTTTCCTCTTTAACCAGCAACTCATCGAATTGTTTGATATCTTCTTGTTGCTTCGAATCTTCATCCTACACAACAAAACAAGACAACTCATCAAATGGGAAGATCAACTCTTCCTTCTAACCCATCCAAGTTCCTTGTACCTTGATTTCCAGCTAATCACCCTCGACTTCTACTTGAAAAAGCTTAGATTTTTCATTATTCACACCATTCATAGCCTTATAAACAATAGATATCTCTTTTGCCTCCTCATAACTGATCTCACAAGTTCTTTCCACTTGAGGAAGATCCTTAATCAGTTTTGAGTCTTGAATTGAAAACAAAAACTCTTGTTTCACTACTAGCTCAACCTCCTCCTATTTGAAATGATAGAGCAACTCCTCAAAAGTTTTAGGGAGTGTTGATAGAGGATTGGCTAGTATAGGAGGCTTTGGTAACTCTTGAGGAAGAGAAGAAGTGATTTTCTTGAAGCTTGGGATTGTTAACACATGCTCTTCCAACTTAACAATTTCATAATAGTTGTCCATGTTAGATTCAACTGGTAAGGGGATTTGAAATGGCTTCTCTTGGTTACGAATCAACTATTGGTTTGAAGAATAACTTTTAAAACTTGGAATTTTAATTGGCTTAGATTCTACAACACTTTCCTCTTCTTGGTTGCATGCATCTGGACTACTAAAACCAACTGATATGTAATTAGAGTCGCCATGGTGTTATTTATATTGCCTCCAACGGCTAATAATACTGAGTAAAACACCAAATCTCTCAGTATTTTGATGAGAAGTTCATCATACTAGTCCCACCAAGCATGCCAATAACTGTTATCTCTCAATATTGTACCCCTCCTAAGTTGCAAAACTTAACATATTGGTGAAACATGGGAATTTTATAGGTTGTGGGTTACCTAGAGCAGAAAAGAACCTCCAGAGTAAGTTGGCTCTAATGGTAGTCACCTAAAACTACTTATTGGGAAAAGGGTAAGGAGGAAACATGAAATAAAACTAACTCCTAGCATGATGCACCAAATATTAAGGATTTGTAATGTTGTTTTGACACACAATGTGATCAATAAAACTCACTACAATATACATAACTCAGTTTTGACATGTTTTGCATAAGTATTTCATAGATAGGCTTTGAAGTTTATGTAAAAACTCAAGTGGAACAACAAATGACCTTCCTAGAGGCTCGAATGTTTGACTTCGCAATTGAATCCTACATAGAACTGGTAAAACACAAACTATGACCTGTACAAACATGCACTTTTGTATAAAGGCTGCGAGAAACTAGACTAGAACCAAGGATAAACATTATCATCACAAGGAAATATCAATAATTTCATGTTATCACACAATATCCAGTATTGAGAAGGAAAAATAGCTTGCTTTTATTGATTGAAAGGTAAAAATACAACTGAGTACAAGTCTATGAAAATGAGTTACAATGCTATCTTTTTCTTGAAAGCTCCAAAAATGAGCTACGATACTTGCTGAAAGAAGAAAGAACTAACTCCAAACTATCATTTGAAGTTACTTTATGCTTGCAAAGACGCTGCACAAAGACGTTAAGTAGATTTGATTTGTGATGGACACATTTGGACGGTAGTAACAATAACTTGCAATCCATCAAGACTTGATTACCTTATAACCTGTCAATTTCTAGCGATGGAATGATAAATTAATCATAATGTCACCTTCAGATCACATCACCATGAAAGAACTTCATCCAACATCCTTATGAGTGTAGGCACCACAAAATAGGTATTTGTCAGATTTGTCTTCCTCAAGCAAGGTAAATTCAGGAAGAGTAGAGGAAAGTGAGACATGTAGTAGGTCTAAAAGAGGGAGATCAACTAGAGGTCAAAAGATTAGAAAAAAATTTCGTAAACGCATGGATTTTTTTCTTACTGAAGGGGGGTCATGTTCTTATGATGATGAGAGCATAGGGAACATCGAGGTACCCTTGAGGTACAAACATCTATGGAAATAATGGGTACCCAAGGAACTTCCTCCAATAAACACTGATCTTTGTGTCAACAAGAGGATATATCGCATAGCACCATCATCATTACATGGTTTGGGCCTATTTTGCATGGATGGCATAAAATTCTATTACGACAAAGTTACTAAGTTGATGGAGTATGTTGGACCCTGTTATAGTTACAAAGATTGGATGCAGCTGGTTTGATATACACGAAGTATGCATAGGTATGCACTATCAGCAAATTATATACAACTAAAAGATAAGGATCAAAATAAAGGAGTGGCTAGGTACATTGACGGGAGGCCAAAAGCATCAGGGAATATTGCAAGGTTTATAAATAGTACATGACATGGGTCAACAAATAAGCAACCCAATTGTATATTCGAGGCATGAGAGGGAAACCGTGTATTCGTATGTGCGATAAAATCAATAACTACAGGGGAAGAGTTGCTAATCGATTACAATTTGAATCACTTAGATACAAACACAATTACTATGGGGGTGGTATGTACTATATATATACCATTTTACCCAACCTCCAATTAATGACTCCAATATACCATTTTATTATTATGTTTTTTTTCATAAGTCTATTGGTTTCATTTCGGTAATGTTTTTTATATTTAATTTTTGTCATAGCGGGACATTGATCATACAAGGAAGGCTCTGGCCTAGAGCATAGATCACGATCCATCTTCAGGTGCTTCTATCTGATAGGTTTATGTCATTGTAATTGTACAAATTAGATACGAGCAAAATGTTTTATTATTATATTTTTTTCATGAGTTTATTGGGTTAATTTTGATAATGTTTTTAATATTCTTGTTGCAGTTGGTTGATCGGGGAAAGGCACCAGCAGTATAGGAGAGCATCCATATGGAGGTGCAGTCACTATTATGCAATGATGACATCGCATTTTCCACAAACCTTGTGGATATGATGAGGAAGGCCCAAAAAAAATGCAATCAAGAAATCCTTCAGCTGGTATTTGTAGTGCCTCAAACAAATGAGATAAGAGAAAAGGTTAAAATATTGTCTAAGAGAGCACACAACTTGGAAGTAAGTTGTCATGAGATCTTTAATTATAACATAAGTTCATTCATGGTTTTATATTTTGTACTCTTTTATGTCATGAACTAAAATATGTGCTATTTTTACAGGATTATTTGCATCCTCATGATCATGCTGCTGGCCATGATCAAGGTACTACAAGTGTTTCCTGGGAAGTAGGGGATGGTACAAGTGTTAATCCTGATCTTCCTGTGCATACAACACATCATCCGACCCCATCATCTATGCCTATATTGTCGTCTAAAATGTCGGCAACACATACCATGCAGGCATTCAATAGTCCACCCTCTGGCAGCGAACACATGCCACTACATGTGTCAGTACCTATGGATGCAGAGGCCACTACTATTGGTGATGTTTTAGCAGCATTTCCTGTATCTTCCCATATTACTAGTACGGGAACATTGCCGGTCACATTTGTGGTGACCGAGGATTTCCTTCCCATAAAGATAGAGAAGGTCCCAAGTACTTTAAAATGTTTTAATTATTATTTTTTATTTTTTAAGTAAGTGCTAACAGTGGGGATAGCACCCTATTATATTGATTTACAAAATGGCAATATTTTCCTACATTATAAATGCAAGAAATGATGTTTTTTATAAACATCTAAGTGATATTTCATTGGAGCTCTTTGGGCCCACCATACGTACACGATGGAATGCCCAAAATCAAGATTTAAAAGATGAGCTCATTAACCGTTTACTTGTGTTGTTCGGTGATAAAACATTCAACCGAACCAATGTCCTTAAGAAAGCTGGTACCTATCTAAAGTATGTGAGGGACCAATATAGGTCACATTTAGAGAAGAACATAAAGTACGAGCGTCCCCCCATGATTCTGGAAAGGAAGTGGAAGGACTTGGTGTCGGATGGAAAGGAGAAGGCTGAAAAGAAGAAAGGAAAGATACTACCAGGCCAAGGAAGGTATGTAATACTATCAACAATTTAATTATATACTAATTAATCTTTCTTTTTACATAATCTAACGTATTTCAAAATTTTCATAGGTTTCCCGACACATCAAAGGCAACAAAGACAAGACTAGAAAAACATGGGCAGCACAAACTTGGCTCTAGTGGTTATATGAAAGTAGCCGCATGATTTGTAAGTATCAATAAATGAAATATTGCATCCAAATAATAAATTGCAAACAATTTTGGTTTTATCACATCATAGAAGCAAAATTCATGATCGCATGCAAAAATGCAGGGCTTTGATTTCAATAGAGTGCCCACACAAGAGGACCTAAAGATTGCCTTCGACCAAGGCTATGGAGCCCTGACTGGACAGCTAAGAGTCTCGACTGGGCAAACACAATCTTCCACTGCATCCAACACGCAGGTAAATAAACTCAATAAAGTTTATTTCAAATTGAATACTTGTGCAATCTGCTCAATATTAATTTCCACCATAATAATGTGCCTATTTGTTTTACACAAATAAGCAATGATAATCCTGCACATGACATTGGAATGCAGACTGGTGAGGGTGGAGCGCAACCTACCGATGAAGGCCATGGTGTGCATCCCGGTACTAGATGTATTCATGTGCTATACAAAACATAGTATGGATTAATACAATTAAACATCTTTAATTACATTTAGTGTATTAATGAATGTAACCTTTCATGTTTCAACTTTAGAGCATGTAGAGTGTGATCAACATGTTGAGCATGATTAGGCTAGACAAGATCAGGAACATGATGTGGCTCCATCAGGTAAGCAGGACCACTCTAATGTTCTTTTAAACATTTTTAATTGCAATTGGTGTATTACTCAAATGTAATCTTTCATGTTTCAACTCCAGATCAGGATTTAGAGGGTGTTCAACATGTTGAGCATGAGGCTATAAGACAATATCAGGAACATGATGTGGCCCAATCAAGTAAAGAGCACCACTCTGATGTTCTTTTAATTAATGAAATGCATGTAAAAATAATAATAAAACATATCAATTTAACATTTCCTTGCTATTGCAACAGACCCCCCCTTGCATCCGCGTCCACGCGGTTGTGAGTACACGACTAGGCGTACATTAAGATCACGAGCAGAGCTCATAACAACTCAAGGGGGGACAGATGATTTTGAAAACGATACTCCACATCAGCTTTTCTTAGCTACAAAAAAGAACCAAAAAAAAATTATTGTAATCATATTATGACAGCCATATTTTTGATAATATGTAAAAATTGAAAAAATGAAATATGTTAATGAATGAATTTGAATATGTTAATGAAAAAATGTTATATGTTAATGAATGAATGTTATATGTTATTAATGGATGAATGAATGAATGTTATATGTTATTAATGGATGAATGAATGATTAATGTTATATGATCGGGTATGGGGAATTGAGAGTGATGTGAGGGGGGGAAGGGGGGCGGGGAGGAGAAGGAAGGGCCAAATGAGCTTCCACCTTCACGTGGTTGGCCCTATTAAGTAGAGATTATTAAACTACTCTCAAAACAAAGAGAAGCTCAAAAAGGTAAGTAATGCACTTTTCAATATAAGAAATGCATTGTTTGAAGCATCAAACCAATCTGCAAAGATGAAAGAAAGTGCTAACTTTTCACTATGAACATTATGTTGTGTGTGGATTTGGTTCCAAAGCTTTATTGATGGAGATGGCTTGTATGACAACCAAGAAAATAGTTATCATTATTGCTGCTACAAACAAGCCTCATATTGCTGTACTAATCTTGATCTTTCAACGAATAGGTTTTTAAAAAAAAATGCACTTTCTTGTCAAATTTACAATGAACCACAAAAACGTCCGACGAATTTGCAATGTATCCGACAAAGTTTCACCGTAATGAGTTGCCTATTTCGTCGCTCATTCGACAAAATTTTGTCGCTCGTTCGACGAACTTCTGTCATTATTTCAATCTAAACTATGTCACCAAGACTCCTGCTGATGTAATCTTATCGATGTCATATAGCTGCTCGGGTAGACCTTTAGAACTTACTCTGATGATATATGTCTTGTCGATATGCTTCCCTTGATGAGACAATATGTGTATCTCGCCGATTAAAAGTTATCGCTGAGATAGAAAACCAGTCCTCCCGATATATCTTCTCAGGCAATTTTGATCGTTGTAATAGTCTTCATCTTTCATCGATATGCCTACATTTCAATGAATAGGTTTTTAAAAAAAAAGTGCACTTTCTCGTTGATTTTACGACGAACCTCAAAAAGCATCTGACGGATTTGCAATGTATCCGACGAAGTTTCACCGTAATGACTTGCCTATTTTGTCGCTTGTTCGACGAACTTCTGTTGCTATTTCAATCTAAATTATGTCGCTAAGACTCATGCCGAAGTAAGCTTATTGGCATCATATAGCTACTCGGGTAGACATTCAGAACTTACTCCGATGATATATGTCTTGCTGATATGCTTCCCTCTGTGAGAAAATATGTGTCTCTCACCGATGAAAAGTTATCGCTGAGACAAAAAACCAGTCCTCCTGATATATCTTCTCAGGCAATTTTGATCACTGTAATAGTCTTGATCTTTCAATGAATAGCTTTTTTTTTTAAAAATGCACATTCTCGTCGAATATACGATGAACCGCAAAAACGTCCGACGAATTTGCAATCTCTCCGACGAAGTTTCACCGTAATGACTTGCCTATTTTGTCGCTCGTTCGACGAACTTTTGTCGCTATTTCAATCTAAATTATGTCTCCAAGACTCCTGCCGATGTAATCTTATCGGCGTCATATAGCTGCTTAGGTAGACCTTCAGAACTTACTCTGATAATATATGTCTTGTCGATATGCTTCCCTCGTGCTTCGTCGATGAGACAAGATGTGTATCTCGACGATGAAAAGTTATCGCTGAAAGAAAAATCTAATCCTCCCCAAATATCTTCTCAGGAAATTTTGATCGCTATAACAATATTGATCTCTCAACGATATTGCCAATATGTCGAATTTGTGTCGTAATGGCGATGGACTTATGTTGTTAATCTGATGGTTTGGCGAAGGTATGCCTCCCGTCATCCGGGCACTGTTCGTCGCACAATTAACGAAGTTGGCATTGCGGTTTCGACGAGCATGCGTTGTGAGGTCGACGTTTTGCAACCCGTCGGGATGTAGACAAAATTTGAGCGACGTCGCTGACTTCTATTAATCGTCAGTCGGCCGACAATGAATCGTCGAGATTCTGACGAAAGGCCGTCAAAAATTGGGGTCAAATCCTGTAGTGATATATAAAAGATGAGTGTACAGCTATAAGGTAGCCACAACGAAGAATCAACCCTGCCTTGAGAGAAATTGTCAAAACAGAACTACAAAAGCTACTTGACACATGATTTATCTACCGTATTTCAAACAACCAGTGGGTGTCTCCATTGGTAATTATGCCCAAAAAGGGAGGAAAATGGTGAGTTTTTTTTTACTATAGGGAACTCAATGCTTCCACCAAGAAGGATCATTTTCCCCCGGCTTTTGTAGATCAAGTCTTGGACTCTCTTGCAGGAAAATAGTACTTCTCTTTTCTTGATGGATTCAATGGATACAATCATATTCAAATTGCACCAGAAGACCAAGAGAAGACTACATTTACATGTCCTTGGGGGACATATTCCTATTCTCTACTTCCCTTTAGGTTATGCAACACACCTGCAACTTTTCAGAGAGCAGTCATTAGCATATTCTCACATATCTCCCTTGGCTGCATGGAAATCTATATGGATGATTTTACTACCTATGGTGCCACCTTTGATGAAGAATTGGATAATTTGAAGAAATTTCTACAGAGATGTGAAGACCAAAACCTATCATTAAACAATGAAAAGTGCTTCATGATGATGCAAGAAGGTGTAGTTCTTTGCCACTACATTTCCCACCTTGGCATTCAAGTTGATCCTGCAAAAATTGAGGTAATAAAAAATCTACCTATACCTACAAAACAAAAGGATATTAGGAGTTTCTTAGGACATGCAGGCTACTATAGACATTTCATCAAGGATTTTAGAAAAATAGCAGCCCCACTGTATAGTCTTCTGACTAAAGATGTTGAGTTCCAATGGACATAAAGTTGTAATAAAACATTTTCTGATTTAAAGACAACTCTAACTCATGCTCTTGTACTTAAGGGACAAAATTGGGATTTTTTCCACATCCATAGTGATGCCTCAAATTATGCAATAGGAGTAGTCCTAGGAAAAAAAGTAGAAGCTATTGAAAATGCCATTTATTTTGTCAGTAAAAACTTGCAGGGAGCTGAATTCAATTACACAGTCACATAGAAAGAAATATTGGTAGTAATTTATGCCTTGAACAAATTCAGGCACTTTATAATAGGTTATCAGATTTTTGTACACACTGATCATGCAACCATTAGATACCTCATGAACAAACCCTTTATCTCAAGAAGATTATCCAGATGGTTGTTGTTAATGCAAGAATTTGACATAACTATTATAGACAAACCAGGGAAGGCAAACGTGGTTGCAGGTTTCCTTTCAAGGTTGACCACATCAGAAGATAGTCACACCATAGATGACTCCTTTCCTGATGAACATCTATTCTCCATTAGTGTGCAGATATTCTAGTATGTTGACATAGCCAATTACCTTGTGATAGGGAGAGTTCCTCCTCACTTCTCCCCAAAAGAGAGAAGAGTGTTGATTGAAAAATCCTTCCCTTTTTTATGGATACCTGGATGCCTATTTTATACTAGACCAGATCATGTTATGAGATGGTGTGTGAGGGAATATGCAACCTATGACATTCTACATGAATGCCATGATGAACCTTGTGGAGGCCACTTTGCAACTAAAAGGACAACAATGAAAATCCTGAACACAGGATACTATTGGCCTACATTACACAAAGATGCAGGATGGTATACAAGGAAATGCGATAGATGCCAAAGAATGGGTAGGCCAACAAAGTCAAATGAGATGTCGCTTTGTCCACAAGTGGTAGTCACTCCATTTGACAAATGTGGTTTGGACTTTATGTGGCCCATTGATCCTCCATCCAATGGTAAGTCCTATATTCTACTGTGCATTGATTATGTAACAAACTAGGTAGAAGTCAAAACCATGAAGCATGCACGAGACAACCAGGTTGCAGAATTTCTTTATGAATTTTTCACAAGATATGGAGTACCAAGAGAAATAGTGACCGATTAAGGCACTCAATTTACATCAGCCCTTGTTACAGCATTGGTTAATGAATATAACATCAGGCACAGGAAATCCACTCCTTATCACCCTCAATAAAATGGACAAGTTGAGGTGACAAGCAAAGAGATTGAGGCCATCCTCACCAAAACAATGCATATTCATAGAAAGAACGGATTATGCAGCTGAATGAATTGGACGAGATGAGGAAATATGCATTACACCATAGTGAACTTGTGCAAATTCAAAGAGTCAAATGGCATAATATATTTATCAAAGAGAAGAAATTTCAGCCAAGTGACAGGGCATTACTTTATGATTCATGGTACAAAGATAATGCGGGTAAATTGCAGACAAGGTGGCTAGGGCCATATGAAGTTACAGAGCTATTTCTCAATGGATTTGTTCATCTCGCAACCATTGACTTTGTGAAATTCAAACTACTGGTGAATGGGCACCATCTCAGATTATATCACGGGCTAGCTTCAAAAGAAGAGTTCCTGTAGTAGTTTATCAAACACACAACGCCCAAGCATAGTTCCTGCAACTGAAGGCAGTGGACCTAGTGTCCCTACTTCTAACTAAATGAGGTATGTACTTTTCATAATAAATATTTCTACTTTTGTATAAATCCATTTCTTCACCCATCCACAACACCTTTCTCTCTCTTCCATCATTTCTTTTCACCTCGCACCATTCCACCTCATCATCATTGCAATGAAATCTCCACAATCATGTATGTACACATTGAATTATGTTCGTATTAATTGCATTCTTAATTATCCTTTCAAGCGTTTCATTTAATCATTGTACGATAATATGGACATTCACATAATTTTCTTTAATCCCCCATCAAATCAATATTTCCATCTTGCATGTGTGGACACATGTCCAAATTTAGGTTGGGGGAGGGGTAATAAAGATGCAAAAATATTGCCACATGTCAATACATGATTATCTGCGTCAGCAAATCTTGTTGAGCTGATTTAAAATTTAAAATGAAAGATGGCTTGCATGTGTGATGTGACACTAAACTGCCACCGCCGTTTCCTCTCATTATGATCCATTTTATTACCATTTCTTGCTATTATTAACTTTGTCATAATTTTAAAATGCAAGTGGTAATTGCTAAAAAAAGAGTGAAGGAAATTTAGTCGATGATTCACCCAGCAAGCAAAAAGGAAAGAATTTGATAATTACAGAGGTAATTTTTCAAAGTGACAAGTTGAGACAATGGGAGGCGGACTCATTCAGAATGAGCCCTCATCTCATGATGCTTCGTTATAGGATGCAACGTGCTTAACCGAATTTCAGAATTGTGGTTGGTTAGATTATTTTCTGAAGTTGGATGGTTTTGACAAGGGTATTGCATTGGAGTTTTCTCAAACATTTTTAGATGGAAAGGCCATAGTGAAAGGACTAGAGGTCATAGTGATGGAAGAATGAATTGCAGAAGTTTCAGGGTTGCCAGCTAACAGAAAATCCTACCCTGTTTCTAAGGATTCCAGAATAACTAGGGCCATATTTACAATGCATGGTGACCCTCCACTCATAATTGACAAATAGGGTGCTAAAAGACTCTCTCTATCCAAGCCATGGAAGCAAGCATCCGTACACATCATCAGATATATCACCTGCAAAGGTCATCTATCAAACCTGTGTTTGGTGCACTTCAAATTACTGAGTCATATGAGGCACGAGAGAAAGATGAACATGCCCAATGTCTCATAGAATCTTCTCTCCATTATGGCAGAAAAAACTCAAAAAGGTAGGGAAAACTTTGCATCCCACCATTGTCTCACTAAATTGCTGGTTATAAGATCTCTGCTTGATACAACCCCTAGAATGGCCTAGGATGATTTTGTGAACACCGACTAGTATAGAACTGAGCCATCTTAGCCTAGGGTTTCACCTCAGCCACATAGGTCTAGTAGAAAATTGAGCACGACCGAAGGCACCCCTGGTGCTTCGACCTCTGGTGCTGGTGTGGATTCCCCCATTGAAGAAAATACTATAAATTTTAGTTCCTCTGATAATGAGAATGAAAAAGAAAATTATTCATCAGATCCTGATAATGATGATGTTCCATTGAAAACTGTAATAAAAATAAGAGCACAAAAGAGGGAGACAAAAGCAAGCAAAAGAAAAACACAACCTGCACAAAAAGAGGCGCCAAGTCCTAAGAAAAGGAAGGCTATCACTATTCATACTATAGCTAAATGGAAATGAAAAATCCCTCTCAAGAAATCGAAGCTGACTGAACTCGAGCTTGGTGGGACATCGTGTGAAAGCACAAACTCTCCAATGGAGTAGGAGAATGAACAAGAAGAAGATTTGTTCAAAGAGGCAGAAAAAATGACCATGGAGGATCTTGCTACCATTGCAGAAGAAGTTGAGACTCAAGAGCATGAACAAAGTCAAGTTTTCTTGTAGCAAGACCGAGAGTGGGAGTTCTTGCAGCAAAGTCAAGAAATAGATTAGGAGTTCCTGCTACCACCACCAAAAGAAGAACAAGAGGCCCTGCAGCAGAACGAGGAAAGAAGAATCATACCTCAACAACTTGAATCGGTGGGACACCTTCAATCTATATAGATAGTTCTCTATGGGAAGTAGCCATCTTAAAAAACACTGGTAGAAATCCATAACCCTCCTCATTTTTCAGTACATACAGCTATTTTAATTCTATGGAAAGAAATACAAAGAAGAGAGGAGGAATGGAAGAAGGAGAAGAAATGGTTGAAAAAGGAAATCCAAGTGAGGGATGAGATGATCGAAGAAAAGAATGAGGAAATTGTCTTCCTAGAGGAAAGGGTAAGCGACATTGCAACTCTGGTGTCAAAAATCTTGGAATGCAGAACCCCTCCAAGGGTTTATTCTTTGCACTTGAAGGAGAAATACCTTTCCTTTAGAATGTCAAGAATCGTCTCAAGTTTGAAACCCTCCATTGAAACTCCTGCCAAAATTTTCAATGCCTACAGAATTGCTTCCCCTGAAATGAAAAATTTGTTATGTGAATTTTATTTACACAACTTTTTTGTCCCAAAAGACCAAGATTGGAACCCATTGCCTTATGTTGGAGACATACAATTGGGAGCATTTATATCCTGGGTATAGAATGAAATCAGTTGGGGTGAACAACACAATGCTTACAAGAAGAAGGAATCCAATATTCCCCTAGCCATCAGGGCTGAATCAAAGAACCCCAAAGACATTTATACAGATTTTTTAATAGATTTCTCTTTAGACCAAGCTATGGTAACAAAATTATGCCTTGGATTGAAGCTATTTATAGTGAGTATGAAGTAAAAATTGCAGCAAAAGAAGATGTTATGAGGGGATGTCTATCCTAGAGATGGAACCTATTGATTGACGAGCTAAAATAGGCTGAGCCACATTCTTTCCACAACTATTTTGTTGCATTGAAGAGAATTGAAAGATACATCCAACTTGGGAGAACAAAGGGGCGCAAATGGCTTCCCCTAACTTTTTAACTACCTACCCTCCTATGGCATGTGCCTAATTTCATATTCTATAGGTATGACATTGCATAGGAACAACAACGATGGAGGAGAGTTGATAAGTTGGGAGGATTTTACTGGAATCCTGATTCACCCACGATAGACACCGACATTGGATATCTATCAGTCGCAGACTTCAGGGCCTTAACAAAACAGAAGCATAACTCTTCCCCTGCTAGAGGACCAACAAAACATTAGGTTGGGGGGGAGTGATGAGTCTAGATTTTGGCCTAGCTAGGGGGATATAATCTCTTGTTATTTTCTAAAATTACCATAGACTTTGATATTCTATGTTGGCACTTTTATATAGTTTCTCTCAGTCAAAAGACATTTGGGACTAATTTCATTTCTGCTGGTTTTAATGATATTTACCTATTATGTGGACCATCTATATTTATTTTTCATGTGATTGATGAATGTTCTTTAAGGTGGTTATGATTATGCAATTATTATGTGTACTGACATTACTCTATAGACATGATTGAAATTATAAGTTGAGAAATGCAACCACCAGCCGGTCAGGTTGAGGAGTCACGCAAAGGTCAACTGAAGATGACAATGAAAGATTCTTATGTCAGCCACATGTAACCACCTTGCACCAATCGTTAATAGCATTGAGCATTACAGGTGTTACTACAGTGGTCGAGTCCATGTTTGGGCATGCATGTTCGAATGGATTCCCCTGTATGCATAACCACTCTTTCCACTTTCTTCTCATTTTCCCTAAATGGCATCCTCTCAGTTAGTGGGAGTTGATGGCCCTGTTTAGTTGATAAATAAGGCTTAAATCCTCCTTCCTTGAGCTATCAAGTTAGTGAGTCAATCGCCAAGTTCTTTTACAAGCTGATAATCAGCCATACTTTTGTAATTGCATTTTCTAATGAATGAAATAAGATTCTGAGTTGAGTATCTGAGTTTGCATTAGTTTAGAGGATACTCATCTAAGGGGGCCCACTTGGTGAGTAATCTATTCCTTTAGTCTAGTTATATTAGTGTTAGTTTTTGTTTAGTACTTAGTTAAGATTCTGGCATTGACTATTCCTGCAGCCACTAGAATTCCATTTTGTGATTGTTCCTGCAGCCAAAGCGGACAGAGTAGTTTCTTGTTGGATGCTTAGATTTTCCTTCCTGTTATGCATAATTAGTTTATATTTGATTGAGTGATGTTCAACATTTTCTTTGTTTCCTTTCATGTAGTTTACTTTCAGCATTAAGTCTTTCTTAGTTGTAGAACGAAGATGGCTACTTTAAAATTCCTAGTGCACATACTATGCTGACCCATTTCAAGTTCATGTCCCTGGGTTGACAATTTAAATTTACCTTCATGGTGGTTAAGATAGCTATTCAGGTCAGATGTCTAATCTCTAAACCATGGCTATAAGGGCTTAGTTATTAAAATCATTATAGGAAGCTGACAAAGGAGAAGAAAAGGGACACTAGATTCCAAGGATTCTATGCTAAAGAAAAGGATCCTATCAAAAGGATGAACGTAATAATTGACAAATTTGAAAGATTATATGTTGAACCAGAAAAGAAACCTAAGGGTCAATCTTCAAAACCCTCCAAGCTTCCCATCAAACCAAGTGGTATTCTAATCACAAAGCCCCTACCAGACACTGCCACAATGCAATCAGAAGAATCCCTTAAGAAACCAAGTCCTAAAAGGTAGACTACACATGGAGTGGCCCCCTTAGTGGCATATGAAATAAGTGGAGTAGGGAATACTGAAGAGGTAATCAATGTACTTTTTAATTTTAAATATGATGAAGTTGATCAGCCATCACCTAAGCTTACAATTGATGCTCTTAAAACAAAATAAAGAGTGTGGTAGATCTCCTAAAATAATTGAAAATTTATGGTGTGTCTTGACCTATCATCGTTCTATGGTTTTGTGCTTGGGTTTAGTCCTTAGGATTTTAGGTTATAAACCCTCTCTTCAAAACTTATATTTCACATCAATGTTGAATTTTATAATCCTTCATTGACTTGTGTACCCGATTACCAATCACTTAAGTTGTGTCTTGAGCCATTAAAATCATTATCCATACTAGCCCCTTGGGTTAACTCTTTCGGTCGCCATCTGCAAAATCCTTGTTTTAATATTTTTATGATCGGGCCGAATAATTTCATGTTTAAAGACTTAAGTCTTAAGTCTTTACTTCTTGAGGGTCGAGTCTCATCAACCTAGTTGTGGCTGCAATTTAAGAACTCACAAATTTCAACATGTGCAAAAATGAAAGCTTCTGATGGTCGTTCGATCACTGAGAAAGGATCTTGATCATTCCCGGTGGGCTCGTTCCACTTTATTGCTCAATATTTTATTCACACGGGTGGGAAAGCTCAAGCCATGCATCTTGTGGGACCGATGCCTTTATTGAAGAATGCAGGTGGTATCACAAGAAATCAACGATGGTCGATAGATCATATGGTGGAATCTCAATCATTCTCTGTGCGCCTGTTGATGTTTATTTTTCATTAAAATAATCTCACAGACTGGCGAGCGGTCACCATGTGTCAAGTCCAATGGTGGGCCCAACATTAGCAGATAGAGCTAATGAATAAAATGGATGGTTGAAAGAGGGTAATGTGGGTCAATCTTGGTCGCTCCCCGCTATCCTGTGCGGGTTCCTCTTTTACTAACAAGTTGTCAATGGGGCAGCATGCGATTGCCACATGGAGTAACCCAGAGGACGTGCAAGAATTAAGGCAAAACATGAATATTAATCAAATATTTCACACAGGATTTAATAATAAAGGATGTGCTACTAATGAAGGTATAATGCATGTGTTTTAAGATATTTTAATCTGGGTCGTTGATGTGTAGGAGGGTTAAGGTTGCTAGTAATTGGTTATGACTGAGATGTGAGCAAGTAGGAACCATGAGATTTAATCTCAGCCCTTCCTTGTCTCCCTGCTGATGAAATATGCACACGGTTTAAGAACCATGGGGGTGAGGGGAAGATGACACATGGTTTTTGGCTACATTGACAAAGGACTAGTGGGGCCTGTGACACATTAGCAACTGGTTCCATATGGCTTATTTGCATTTAATGAATATTGTGATTGTGTACAATCAGGTTTTTCAAATCAAGATTATTAAATCTGGATCCTTTATCAGTTAATTTCTCCATGTAATCAATGGTTGGCATTCAAAGCTAAAGTTGAGGGAAAGTGAGCCATTCTGGTTCTCATGAGCGAGCCTTAATAATGGAAAGGACATCGAGCTGCCAAGGAAGAAGATTGAACAACTATTAAAACTTGTCTTAAAGGCACAATTGAGCATTGTGAAGGACATTATACATAATTGGAGAGCTCATGCTGCAGTTTTTAGGCTTCTTAGACATCAAGGCTAGGTTTATCAACTTGCGAAAGAACTAGTAAGTAAATTATTTCCTCCTCATCATAATTATTGATAATTGTGTTTTCCCAAGCCTCTGAGTCAATTAGGGTTTCTCTTGGTTATGAATTTTAAGGTTTGAAGTTCATTAAGAAGAATTGATTAGTCGTGTGTTATCATAGTTAAGTGTCGAACCCTTATATAAGCTGAAAATTTTGTTCCAAGAATCCATAAATCCTGTTGAGTACTATCTTTTGTATCATGGCCCCCAAAGCACAACCAAAAGCATCCTTGTCTAAAGGAGAGAACTATGTACCCAAAATGAATTTGAATAAAGACCTTACAGACTAGTTGCCACCCTCAACTAGTGAAAAACCTAAGGTTCATCTACTTCTCTGAGGTCCCCAAGTAGTTGAGGGTTTGATTGATAAGAATAATTCTATAAGGGATACCCAACTACCTTATACTGGATGGGAATTGTTCTTTTGATGGTTTAGAAATAGAAATATGGGTATTCTAGTAGGTAATCCTTGGAATTGTGATCTAGGAAAGTTGATTGTCGCAAATGTCTACATGGATGTTGACTTGCTCAAATCAATAGCCAACAATTATGACCTAGTCACAAGGACAATAAGGACATTTGATGGGAAAGAAATGGTTAAAATTACCAAGGAGTAATTTTCTCTTGTATTCAGACTCACTGAGTGGAATGGTGAGATGCTTAAGATTAATGAAATCATCCTCAAACAAGAATTTGATAAGAGTAAGATTGCATTCAGAGTTCATGTCCTGCTGAGGTATCTAGCTGAAATTGGAGGCTGAAGGATTACAATAGGGAAACGTGATAAGGAGCCTTTCCCAGTCAAATATTTTATTCCCTACATCCAAAACACCTTCTATTCCATTTGTGAAATAATTGGTTATGATCTTGTCACGGGAATGCCTATGGATTGGATGTATATGGCAAGCCATACTCAACACCCCCAATATTGTCCTATATATGACTATGCGGGGTTTCTTGTAGAAAATATTCATGAGGGCTTGATCAAGTTAAAGAAGGGAGAAAATGGAGTAAGATTTAGCTGGTATTCATTATTGATGCATATGTTTTTTTTCAAAGGTGCACCCTATTTTGGGCAGACTATGGTTCTGGATAAGAAAGAGGGTAATTTGGAGTTTCTAGTGCAATGTTGGACTACTGTCTTAGAAAAGGATGATAGGACATATAATTTTGTGACATTTCAGAATTTATTTGCTGCAGAATTGAAGAAAGCACTAGTTGTGAGTATACCTAGGATTCCCAAGGCCCTCCATGACTTTTTGAGACCCAAAGAAACAAGGCCTGAGCTGGGGGTTGATCACAATTGGGGAGATGTTATCCCATACCCCGATTATACTATTTTGATAGTATATGGTTCCACTATTTCACCCCACTTGCTACCAAGATATGTACCAGAAAGAATTGGTTTCCTGGAGGTAATCTGACAAGTTGGAAGTGTGGAAAATAAACATCTGCTAGATCAAGGAAAAGGAACATTCTTTCTTTTGTATACATGCTTTTCTAATTTTGTGATGAAAAAAGGAGGATGGAATAAGATAATTGATATACTTAAGGCCTACCACATGCAAAGAGTTGTAGAGAGGATTAGATATGACTCTGAGGCTTCATGGCCTAGTTGAAAGAAAGAAACAAGAGTTACAAATTTGTGCACATCTTCTAATTCTTGGAGGATGTGATTATAAATGTGTTTGAACCTATGGAACAAGAACAAAGAAAGGAAAAATGGATTGCCTTTAACAAATGGAGAGGAAGATAAAAAAGGAAAAACCTAATTTTAATATTCTTCAAAAAGTTGATAATGTTATACAAAAGGTGGAGCATGTGTCCCAAAATTTTGAGAAAATAGTGGGCCATCTTGAGGGTGAGAGAATAATTATGAAGAAGGGGAAGGCCCCTATTGATGAGGAACAGGGTGAGGGAGAGCTCCCTACTATAAAAGAGAAAACTACACCTTAGGCCCCTAATGAACCAAAAATAAAGTTCTTTGTAAGGAAAAGAAGGCAAAGAAAGATGACATTGTTCCTACTCCCTCTCAACAAGAGGAGAAAATACCTCCTTCTCTTGTGTTACAAGTACCACCACCATATCCTCCAATTCCAACGGGGCCTTAAATTATGGATATTAATGCTCCATCATCAATTGCATTACCACCAAAGGAGCCCCCGTTGAAGAAGTAGAGGGTTGAAGTAATAGGGTTGGCGGATTATGTTGATGAAAATTTTGATGATGATATTTGGGTGTCAGAACAAGAAATCCAAGAAGGAATTCCCACTATGCCAACAATGGGAGCTACACAACAATTGAGTATGAGTATAAGTAAAGTTGACCTCACTGGGCTCAATGGTAAAGATGATATGCGAGTAGAGGCATGCTCAAAGTTTTTGGATGATTATTCATTTGTAAAGACTCGAGATTTTCTGGAGTTTGCATACATGGCTAAAAGAGATAAATATGTCAATAGCTTGGCCATAGAGAGAAGTCTCCATCCAAAATTTCCTGAGGTTACCATTCAAGGAAATTTTTTGAATGAAATGAAGGATAGGTTCCAAAATATTACTGCAAAGGAAGGTAGAGAATTGGTAAAAAATAGTGGTATTAAGTTACTACCAGAATGGGATTTGGCTTTTGCTATAGCCTTTGATACAATAAAAAGGTGTGATAGGCCCCTATACAATTCAAAAGAAGAAGTTGTGATTGCATTGCAAGGGTCTGCTTTTAGTGAACAATGGGATGGATTGGTTATTTGGTTTCTAGCCCCCAGTACAAGAAATCCTGATATCGCTAAGCTTGTGCCTAACTACCAAGGAGACTTTATAATAAAAAGAGTATCAGATACATCAACCCTAGATGTAGTGAATATGTCAGTACATGTTCCAGAATTCACAAGGGCCATAGTAGAATCAGTTACTACAGAAAAGGATAAGTTTGAGATAGAAAACAATAATTTTTTGGTTCAATATGGAAAGGTTGAACAACACAATATGCAATTGCTAACAAAGATTGCAACCACAAAAGTATGAATAGGCTAGTGTTGATTCCCCTACCACTTCTCAAGAAGTTGCACCTCCCAAATTTACCACTAAGATAAGTTTTGTATGGGCTATTGTACCATATAACATGGGAAGTGAACCCATTTCAATAGTAGAGCCTAGTACATCAGAAATGCCACAGGCTGAAGGAGACATCAACAAAGAGGAATTTCTTAGGAAGCTGAATGAATATAAAGGAAAATGTGATGATCATGATAAAGAGCCTTTTAATAGAAAATGAATATTGTCACTACAGTATTGGAGCACCTGAATAGAGGAGTAAACAATAGATTGAATAGTATTCATTATAACTATTCATCCATGGTGGCTACAATGAATAATTTTGATATTGACAAGGAAAGAGAAATTCCACTTATGGAAAAATGGATCCCTAGGATGAAGGAACTAATATTGATGTCAATTGGAGCTAAGCAGGATGCTAACCCCCCTAAGAAATGCAAGCCCACTAATAATCTTGTATGTAAAATTGAAGGGTACAAGGGAAATATTGAACCTTTGGAAGTCAAGATAAGGGACCTAGTGAAGTCCTTTCATGAAGCACATCATGGTATCCTTCCATCCATTTTAAGGGATGATGGTAATATAAAAACCCTACAAGAATGGAGGGATGAAACAAATAAAACCATTTATGATCAGGCAATTGCAATTTTTCAAAAATGTGATATGGACACACTAAAGAACAATATGGATATGTTGGTTCGTGCAAAAGTTGTCTTGTTAGAATTTGACAGAGATGCCAACTAGATTGTTACCAAGTATGCACCTTATAGAGAAAGAGAACTGAAGTCATGAATTTTGAATGGCCTACTAATGAGGATTTTAGGGAATGGATTGGCAGGTACTTGGATGGGGTGGTGGATTAACTTGAAAATGCAGGGTAATGATTTGAATTTTTTTTTTTAAAGTTTGTTGTCATGATGAATAACGGATAGGTGAAAATGCATTGCATACTCTGGATTTAATATAGATTAGGGTTTTGCTAAAATATTGAAAATAGAGTGTATTTTTTGCAAATTGAATTGATAACAAGGCAGCAGATATGGACATTCTCTTTGTCTTTTCCTTTCTATATCTTTCATTTCTTTTTTTCTTTCACCTAGTGTGTGTGGGCACAATTTTTTAGGAAACTATTTTGAGATACCTTTTGGAAGGTGGGACCAGATCTTAGGCAACGAATTAAGATTATTCTTTTCAACATGTGCCTTTTGGAAAGCTTAGTATTTTGCACCGACAAATGGAGGATTTTGTTCTAATGATGAATATTCCATTAGTTTGTTGTAACTTCCTATTGGGGAATATTTGCTATATCGGTCAAATTAAAATGTGACATGTGTACTTCTCAGCCTAAAGCTTGTTTTTCTCCCTTGTTCTTATAAAAGGGAATTTTGGGTCGGTTGTACAAGTCTCTTGTTGAATTCTAGATCTGAGTTATGCAAATTAGAATACAGAGAGAACATATATGGAGTTTATATCTTAAGTTTAGAGTCTAGGATGTAAATTTTATTGATTGTATGGTTTTTCAGCATATTTTGAGCAATAATGAATATCCTGTGAGTCTATTGTCTCTCCAATTTTATGTTGTATCTGAATTATTAATGAAAATATTGATCAAAGATCATTTCATTAATCCTCATTTTCGTTATACTTTGATGTATGTTTTAATTTAGGATTTGGTTCAATGGATCAGTTAAAATGCTTTCATTAAATCATGAGTTCATATACATGTTTAGTGGGTTTGATAAGCAGTCATAGAATCTGAGTATTGATATGTGAGTTATAAGACAATCTCACATAGATCATGGATGTTTAGAATTAAATTCACCTTATAGTTTAATTTTTTGTGTTTTGACTCCTTGCCCAAAGATATGACACTAGTCGTATAGGTCTTATTTGTATTTCTCATGGTTCTAGTTACCGAATTTGAGAACAATACTCATAAATAATATTTAAATCTTTTTACCTTTGTCAAGGTTGGTAATGTATGGATTCTCAGCTTTAGAGGTATTAGCTTTCAAAGGATTTTCCAATTTCTTTAAAGATTTCACTAAATCAGCATATGATTGAGAATGTATATGTTAATTGTGCATTGCTTAATATAGTTGTGTAGCAAGATTATATAATGCACATTGTGGGATTACCTTCCCTGGTATTACAAAGCCTAAAGTGTAGGAGGAAAGCATTATAGTGTTTCCTTGTTCGTTGTCCAATCATCTCCTAAGTATTCGAGAAATGAAGTTGGCAAGTTCATAGGTACTTAGTGGGATTTGCTTGGTTCTCCAAAAATAATCAACAGAGTGGATGTACATGGGCATAATGATCAAGAAGTGCATGACGATGAAAGGGAGATTTTTTCCCTTAGATTTATTGAAGATGATGAATTTATTCAAACTCTCGAGTTTAAGGATTTTTGGTTTAAGATGAAAATGAAAGAATTTGAGGAGAGACTCCAAATTAATAAGATGGGAACTGAGGAGTCACAACATGACCATATTGTTGCCTAGACTCTTGAAGAACTCAGGATTAGTGAAATTACTGTTAGCCCCCAAGAAGCAAGAAAATTGGTCTTAGAAAGAAATATACTAATTATTCCTAGGATGGAGTTAAAAAATATATTCTTACTAGATCAAGCAAGAAGCCAAGAAGATCCCATGTTGGTTTCTGAATTCAATTTAGATGAGGGAATGAGTGGCATAGGTTACAATCCAAGACTTGAAACCTTGTCCTTTTGGACAAAGCAAAAAATAATAGAAAAAACAAGATTGCTTGATGTTGTAAGAGAAATGAGAGGGACTTCCATGGTAAAGACACTTCAAGACACATCAAAATTGGAGGAAACTACTATGACAATTCACTCAACAACATTTACTAGGGATGAGGTTAAAGCTATGGAGCTTAGATTGGTAGAATATGAGAAAGCACAGACTGATCTGAATGATGAAGTGAATAGGTTATTCATAGAAAATTTGAAATTGAAAAAAAAATTGAAGGGAGCAGGTCCTTCCCAAAGCATTGAATTAATAGTATACTAGCCCCCTACCATCCAGATTGATACAGGTGCAATCACTATTGAACAAGTTAATGTGCTAAAACAAAAAAAAAGAGAAGTTGAAAAAGAGTAATGAAGAAGCAAAGGAAAGGGAAAAAAGAGAAACCTTTAGGGCATTGAAACAAATCTTGGAGCATAGGGTTAAACTAATTGTGGAAAAATTAGAAAATGTGTATGAATGTTATGTCTCCTTGTCAAAAGCAGTTGATCAGATAAAGGCTCGTGTACTTATATTGGACTCCTTATTCAAGAAATAACAACTTGTACATCACACCTTAATGACTTTGTACAAAATTTTACAAAGGAGTGTTGAGGCCCTTGTAGCGTTAAAGCCTACTAAGAAAATGGTCTGAATGGTCATAGATGAATACCAATACATGTATGCAGAAGACCAAAAAATCAAGGAAATAATGGATTCATTTCACATGCTAAAGCAGTGGCTCATGCCTAAGATACTAAGGGATGATGATCAACTAAAAGGCTCCAAGGATTGGAAAGATGATTCTAGAAAAATTGTTCCCAAGTGCCTCACTAATATACAGAAGGATGGTGACATAAATATTCACTGTCAATTTAACCTTGGATGGAATAATTGCACTGAATGTTGGGTACTTAAAATTCATCATAGATACCAAAGGGTTATTGGACAGCATATGGAAGAGTCACTTGACCAACACACAAAAATTCCAGGAGTACAAATGGCTTTGTGATTACATGGTGTACCAATGGGAGCAAACATATCTAGCTCCCTCAAAAGAATAGGCCTTGCAGTGAAGTAGTAAGCCTTGTAGATACTATCATGGAGAGAGAACCTTGCCAGATCTGAATGATCATGGATACCTTACGATGAGTAACGAACTTCTATATCTTGCAAGTGTTGTGGACTTCAACATATGATAAATTCTCTTCACTTATCATCTTTCATTTCTTTTAAAGTTTTATGTAATCCTATGTAAACAACGATAATTAAGACTTTTTGATTTATCTTAAAAGTGGGTAACTGACAAGACACTTTTTAACATGTCAATTAGGACAAAAAATTTAAACGTATTGTAAAATATTTTTGAAGATCAATAGAATGAAGTTATAATTGGTGGTTGAATTTTGGTTTCAATTAATGTTTGTTGAAGTGAATTAATGAATGTTATCTTGTTGTCTCCAATTTGATCTTTCCTTGTTATTTAAATCAATATATCAAGGGCATATTTAGTTTATCAAAACACATTTGTTGTCAAACAATTCATTTTGTACTACATTTTGGTGTCAAATCTTTGGTAATTATGGTTAGTTTCATCACATTCAAATTCTAAATTCTAGGAAATTATATACAGTAAATAGATTTATGGATATTTGGATAGTGAAATTAGCTCTCTTAGAAATTAATTGAAATATCTTGTCTTGAAATATCTAGAAGGATTATTTTAATTAAAGAGGATTTTGTGTTTATTTTTCTAACAATAATTTTACAGTGTAGCTAGCTTGCTATTTTCATTAAGATACAAGTCATGATCAAAGTCAAGCACATACCAAGAAGATGGTACTCTACTTCAAACCCTCAACCTCACTTAGTTTAGTCTACTTACATGGGGATATTAAGGAAGTTGCTAAAAAATTAATATATATCATTTGTTGTTTGTGAAGGAGAATCTTGTGCGATCCAATATGGAAGTGGGTCATCTTCCAATTTCTTTTTTGCTAATACTGAATGAGTTTAGGGTGTTGCAAAAACCAAGACATTATACTTTAGAACATCAGAGTTTATAGTTATGGTGGGTGATACAAATCCTCTTGCCATTCTCGATCCTTTGATTTCATTGGCCAAAGATAAGGTATTGATTTTTTCTCTCCTTGTACCATTTTGAATTTCGACATTATTGCAACCTTTTAAGATGTCAGATGGGCATTGTAAAAATTTTAGGTTAACTCCATGTGCCATGGAATACCTGAACCATTCCTTAATTTGTGAGAGGCTTTCCTTCATGCCTCTGATATGTTTCAACCATTCACTAGAAATCTTTACATCATGTAGATGTTGCAAAGGTGGATTGAAGGGATTGAAACCAATAAAATGAACACAGTTTGATTCTTATTGTATAGGGAAGTAATCACATGGGTAAAATAGTGGGATTGAAAGTAATAAAATAATGTTTAACATAGTACAAAACCCTTTTAACTGCAAAGTTTTCCCACAATCAAATCCCCTGACTTGCTACCCTTTTACTAATTATGATGAATTGTAAAAGAATAAATATAATTAACTTGCACATGAACATAAAAATTTTGGACTTATACTGATGATGAGTTTTGAACCATTTGGTGATGCTTATGTGTATTTGTTCAAGTAGTTGTTTTCTTTTAAGTTAAATGGATTCCTTAAGTTTTGTTATTAATCATTAGTTTTAAAATTATCGTTGCAGAAAGTACCTTATGTGTTCGTGCCTTCAAAAGTTGAATTGGGCGGTGCTTGTAAAGTGAATGGGGAAGATGATGTCATAGTTGGGAAACTTGTTGTGAAACATCAGATTAGTACAATTTTTGGATGTTAAGGCTTCCCAATTGGATATCAAAGATCTTTTCTCATCAACTTAATTTGGAATTTATGTATAAATGGACTCTTTAATGGTGTAGGTCTTTACTAAGACAATACATGAACCAAGGTTGACATTTTTGTTGTCCAAGTCTGATGGCATTCTTGCCCGCTTGGTTTCCAGGAATTTTTTGTTGATAATTTTGTTCAAGTCTAGTTAGTGTTGATAGCCTTCATTCTATAATATGTCAACTTCATTCTATAATCTAAGTGTTTCACCTTTCTTAAATTTTGAACAAGGTTTTGAAATCAAGGGTTCAATATGCATATTTTAGGCCTATGTTGAACACTCTGTTTAAAGCATTTGTTGACAAGGTTACAATTTTTTAATTGATTTATCTTTTTGTTGTGTTTGGACTTTCTTTTGTAAACTTGCAATACACAATGCACTTTTATTCTTTTTGAATTGAGACTAATATTAATTTTTTTGGTTGTATTGAGGCACAACTTCATTCATGGCGGAAAAGGCAGCACCGTATTGCTCATATTAGATGGCACATTCCATATAAAAGAGGAAATATTCTAGTTGGGTTATTGTTGACTGCGTTGAAGCTCGAGAGAGCTTCATATATGGGACACGATCAACACTCTCCTTGGATTCTACACGTTACAACTTGCTCCAAGAAGATTACCCACATTGTAGAAGTTTTAAGAGATGAAAGGGGCATGTGCTCACATTGAAGGGCTTCAAGCATGTGTTTCCATCATTACAAAAGTCTTTTGGAGAAGTTTCTTTCTTGAAGTCATTTCTCTATAATATTGTAACTCATATTTTCAGTCTTGTGACTGAAAATAACAATTGTAATACTCTATTTGTAAGCTATAACTAGAACACCTTTCTTTTATTAATAAATTTCACCGATTTTGCCTTCTCAATGGCTATCTTATTGTGTGCAATTGATGATTGATGTTTATTTCTATGTTTTATACTTAAATCCTCAAATATCAATCAATTAAAATGACTAAATGTACTACTAATTGACATCAATTAATAATTAAATTGACTAAATATACTACCAATTAACAAAAATCAGTGAACAGTGAATAAATATGACTAGATATATGATCAGTGAAATTAGTGAATAAAAATTACTAAATATACTACCAAATTGATCAAAATGATGATTAAAATTAATGACTATATACACTACCAATGCACAAAAATTAATGAATAAAAACAACTAGATAAGTGACCAGTTAATAACAATCAATGACAAAATATATCAGTGAATAAAAAATGACTTAATAAGTGACCAAATTACAACAATCAATGACTAAATCAACAACTAAATAAGTGACGAGTTAAATATATCAGTGAATAAAAAATGACTAAATAAGTGACTAGATTACAAAAATCAATGACTAAATATATCAGTAGAAAAAAAGTGACTAAATAAGTGACTAGATCGCAACAATGAATAACTAAATCAATGACTAAATATACTACCAAATCAATCAATCAAAACAACCAATACATGACTAAAAATGGTTTAGTCATCAATCTAGTCGCGTTATATATGACTAGCAATAAACTACTAGTGGTCACATGACCAACCGTAGTAATTTATAAGCAGATTTTAGTAGTTTTTTCAATAGTTTATTATTTCTTTTGTACTAGTGTATGTGTTTGGTGTTTTCATTTTGGGGGCAACCCCTCTCTCTTTTCCTTTTCCTTTTCCTTTTCCTTTTCACATGATGCAGCTTCATTTGGAAACATATGCTTTGGCATAGGGCTTTCCAGGTTGGATCTCATGTCTTCTTTATTATTTGCACTTATCATTTGCTACTTTATTTAATTGCTCACAGTATGGTGTTTAGCAATTCCTTTAAAGTGGGGGCATACATTGGCATTATTCTTTTTCAAATTTTTTTTCATGATTCTTGGAGCAGTCTTTTTATTTCATACAATTAATTTTTCACTTTGTCGATGATATTGGGTGTGATGTCCTTCAGGAGTGTGATATCTCTTAGCATATTGCATTCCTCTTAGTGGATTGATGTGACACACTGCATCCCCTAAGTTATGAATTTTCTATCATTTGATTGGTCCTCTCTTAGAGACATTAGGCACAATGTTCCCTAAGTAAATAATTTGCATGAACTAAACAATTCTCTTTTGAACATTTCCTATCTTTGCATTTTGTATTTGTTGTTATATGGCCACCTTGCATAGCACATCTTTCATGCTTGTAGAGCCATCTTGTTTTTTCATGAGCTCCAATCATACAAAAAAAATTTTGCCTCATGAAGCTCAAAAATCATTTTTGTGTGGCGTCTTAATAAAGTTATCAAGAGGTATAACTTTGGTATGGTTTGAGCAGGAAGCCCGACCAAGGCATGACTTTCCCCATAGCCACTTGCATGTGTGTGAGTGCATACAGGCCATGAGTGTATGTGTCTCACCTTTTAGGACTTCTCATCTAGCAGATAGCTAGGAGTTTCGTTTCCTCAAAGTGAGTATGCATTTTTTGGACAAACAAGCCTAGATTTGATCCACATCGTGTTCAACAAATGATTGAAGCTTGATCCAATTCTCTTTTACCTTTTTTCTCTTTTTCATTTTTGGCAGTGTATGTTTGTGCTTTGTTGTTCCTCTTTATATCATTATCATGTGTGTTCTTTTGTGCCCATGTTGATTTGCCTTGGGATCTTGATCTTGGGGACTTGATCACCCCTTTTGGTCATTTTCTCTCTCATCTTATTGGCATTGGTACATTTGAACCCCTCTTAATGTGCTTGTTTGTCTACTTTAGTGTGAGTTTGAAGCAAGTTCATCCTCTCAATGAAGTGGGGGCTAAATGTAGTGTAGAAAAATGGATCCCTTAAAATTTTCACACTCATTTGGGCCCTCCTTGTGGATTTTGGTTTAATGTTGCCTTGATTTAGTTTTGTAAATTGTGGATAACACATTCATATTAGGTCTTGGGCCCTTGTGAACTAATGGATTTTAATGGTACCTTGCTAAAGTTTTGTGAAGTGTTGTAACTCACTTTCACACTTTTCTAAGGTTTTATCAAATAACTAAGCATAATAAACATAAGCTTAATCAAAATCAATCTTAATCTAGCCTTATTTGGAGTGTTGTAAAGTTTTGTAACACACTTTCACACTTCTCTAAGCTTCTCATTAATAAGTAGGCTTTATTATGCTTTAATTGGTCCTATTTTGCATCCACGAGCCTCATTATTGCATCTTTTTGAGGATAATACTGAGACTAATTAGTAACCAATCATAATTCAGGTGTTTCTAGCTTGTGTGGCCTAGATTTAGGGATCTGGGACTCATTCGCCACCTTGGTCGAATGGGTCTCACCTAGATCTTTTGTCCCCAAACTGGCTTTCACACATTTCTAAGCACTTTTGGTTTTTGGGACCTTATACATTATGTTTGATGGGACTCATTCAGCACTTTGGCAAATGAGTCCTGTGTGACCAAAATTCAAATTTAATTCAAATTTCTAGTGGGATTTTATTCTCCCAGATCTGATGTTTGCTTGTAGTGTTATAATTTCAAGAGTTCTTGCATAATCAAGTACAAATACAAGGTTCTTTCACTCATATTCACACCTAGCATTCAAGAGAGTTCACAAGAGCATTTGAGCATTCACAAGAGAATTCAAGAGCATTCAAGGGTAGATTACCAAACATTTTAGAGCAGCATTCAAGTGCCAATCATCATGTCAAAGATTGCATATATCATGTTTTTTATTATGCTAACAATTGTGATGTAGAGTTTATGATTCAAGTAAGTGTTTCAAGCAAGATCAACATCATTCAAGTAAGAGTCAAGAACCACATCCATTGCAGCCATTTCAAGCATATTCGTAGCACCTCATTGCTAGGGTTTGGTGAGTTGCAACATTTTCTTTTGTTCATTCATCATTATCCATTCTTATTTGCTTTCATTTCAAGGTTTAATTACCAACAAGGGGTTTGACCAAGGCAAACCCCTATCCACTAACCCAACAACATTTTTTCCTCTCCTTTGTGTGTGATTTGCAATTTTAGGTTGTATATTTCACAAGGAGTGAGATTGGAAGAAATTTGTCAAGTGATCAAAGTTGTCAAAGTTATCATCAACCCTTGGAGAAACTTGGAGAAGACCTACAGGTGGTAATTTGTAGTTTAGGATCCAAAAATCAGTCAAGAAGAGCAGAGCAGGCTGAGAAGAACATAAATAGGTCCCAAAATTCTAGAAAAGAAGAAGTGGACTGATTCACCACAAGTCACGAATGAGTCCCACTATATGGACCTGACAAAGATTTTTACAAATCTAGATACCTTTTTGGTAGAAAACTGTTCTGACACATTTTTCTAGAAACGGGATTGATTCGCCCAACTTGGAAAATGAGTCCCAATTAGCCTTGACAGTAGATTTTTCAGTGATTTAGACCTCCATTTTTCCTTCTCTGGTTTTTCAGATGCATGCTTTCCATCTTTATGTATTTTTATGTTGCATGTCATTCATCTTTCTAGGTCATTTAGAATTAGTTTGCATTCAACTAAGGTTTTGCATTTTATCTTGCATTTCATTGTCTTTTCCAAGTTTAAACTTGGTGGTGAACCCCTCATTAGATCTCTTTCAGCCTTTAGGACAACCCTCTTGCAAGATCTATTTCTCCTTTGCAAAGAGATCTCAAGGGTTTGTTCTTGAGTGAAGTGTTTGAAAATTGCCCCTTTTCCTTTTAGGTCCAAAACCCTAGAAGTGAAAGAAAGGACCCCAATTTTCTTCCTTTCATTGACTAAGTCCAACTTGTTACTCACATTTTTTAAAATAATATGCATTCACTACAACAAATCCTTGTGATTAGCTCCCTTTTTTTCTCCATTTTTTGCTTCCACCCACTGTTTTAATGTATTTTTCTCTATTTTTTTGAAAAGGTCGGAGCTATTTATCAGGCTAGCGCCATTTTTGGCATTTTTTGTGCCGATCAAGACAAGTAGGCACTAAATCAAGCGCTAATTAGCACTAGATTTAGCTCTAGATTTAGTGTCGGATTTAGCACCAGATTTAGCACTAGATGTAGTGCCAGATTTAGCATTGAGTTTAGCACCGGGTTTAACACTGGATTTAGTGCTAGATTTAGCGGCACCAGATTTAGCGCCAAGTTTAGCGCCAGATTTAGTGTCGGATTTAGCATCGGGTTTAGCGCTAGATTTAGTGTCGGATTTAGCATTGGATTTAGTGTCGGATTTAGCGTTGGATTTAGACAGTGGCATATCAGCAAGAGATATTAACTTGTCTCATTGACACCGACAACCAGCATCAGTGGAACATAAGATCTAATGTCGATGAGATATTGAGATATCGGTAAGACAAATAAGATTGTCTCATCAACACTCTTCAAGTAATGTTCAAAATCACACCGCTATACTGCCAGGAAGGTGAGCAACATATGCGGTAGAGCAGTATACACCACAACCCCACTACTAGAAGGCTTCCACAGGGTGGCGGTATACCACACTATTGCCTGATAATCAAAAGCCTCTCACAGTATGGTGATACACACCGCACTACCGCCAAAAAGTCAAAAGCCTCTCGCGGTATGGCGGTATTCACCACACTACTGCCAGGCAGTAAGAAATCTCCTGCAGTATGGTGGTATACCATGCTACCACACCTCTCTCACAATCATCTAGCAGTACAGACCTATAAAAGCATGAACTTAACACTTATGAATTTAATAGATAATAGTAATTTTTTATAATAAAATATATGTATTTTGTTTTCTAAATTTGTTTGAATATTAAAAGATTTAATGATTAAACATATTTGAGTTTTTTCACATCAATATTTTTTCCACCATAATGAGTTAGAACAAAATACCCAAGACCTAATTTTTAACTCTCATTTTCACTTGGTTTTTTCAAGCTCCCTTGCCCTGCACATGCCGCCATCATTAGAGTTTGAAACCTCAAGCTTTCTAAAGGAGTATCTGTCAATTTTCTCACTGATTTTGAGAGTTTTCTTCATAGAAATTTTTGTTGAGGCTAAATTAGGTAAAGATTTCATGGTTCATCATTTGTTTCCACTTATCTGAATGTGTTTTCAAAGACATTCCTTCTCGGATTCTCATGCATTTTTCTCTTGCTCTACTCTATTGATTCCTTGCTTTTCTTGAGGCTGACATCAAAGCACTTTTGGAGCTCGCATTTCTTAAAACAACAAGAAGTTGAGTAAGTTTCTATGCACCATTTCTTTGTATCTTACCTCAGTTTTCTATCAAAACAAGCTCGATTTGGACTTAATAGATACGAATGAATGGGTGTTTTATTTCTACCATGCATCCTTATTTTGTAACCCTTCTATCTTAGCTTGGCTTCTCTGGACTTAGCTCACTAGAAAAAGAAATGAAACAAATCATACTCTCCATATTTGGTTTGATCAAACAATGAAATATTTTTTTTTATTTCTGCATTTTTTCTCTTTCCTGGTGATAGCTTGGTTGCGGCCTCTCTAGAATATTTTTTCTATTTCCAAAAATAACTGAGTGTAAAATTTTCTTTATTATATTTTTGAGCCTCCTTCATGGCTCCATGATTATGGTCACGAGTTCTATTCAATGGCATTCTGGGTTTGTCTTTGATCTAGGGTTTTTCAAAAACCCGTGACTCCTATTGCAGATATGAGCTCTCACAAAAATGAGTGCAAGCCTTTTGGCATGATCTTTCACTTCTCATAAAGAAAAATAAATCCTTCAACATTTGGGGCTCGACCTAGAAACCCTAAACTATGGGTTTGTAATATTCTGCATATCCTTCTCCTTTCTTGCAAATATTTTACATTTTCATTTTTCATAACCCGCTTCACAAGACAATTGCACTGTTTTTATGTATGTTCATTTTTCTCTGAACAAGACATAAATGGAGATGATTGATGCAGAGCATGGTGGGCTTCAAAGGTCTTCAAAGACACAAACACAATTTTTTGCAAGATCACTTGTGTAAGCCTCTAAGAAGCTTCCAAGGCTACTAATTTGTAATTAGTTTGCAAGGGAGTGTTTGCTCTTTCTTTGCCAATTTCCTATTTTATAGGGAGTTATGGTTTGTTTCTTTCCAATCACAAGGTGCATTTCAGTGAACTTGACCATTCTGAATTATTTAAATGTAGACACCATATGGTCGATGTTGAATGCTATTGTTGCTCCAAGGCACTTTGACTTCTTCCTTAGACAGTGAGATTCCCTCAAGACATGAATGTGGTTATCATAGCTCTAAACACTCATTTCAGCATGAAGAATGCATCAATGTGTAGTAGAATTTGTAAAGAACTTGTCTCTAACTATGAATGTTTTAGATTGTTACATATAGTCATGGTCAGATTCTCATGATAGATTCCTTTGAAACTTGTGACAGGTATGTATTTGAGGACCAAATTGAGTTTATCAAGGAATCAGTACTTGAAGGAGAACAGGTACTTTAACAAATTAGCTCATATGTTGATGTTTCAAATTGTATATCAGATATCTTAATCTTTTGATTTAAATAGTAATAAGATATATGTTTCTTGCTTTGGTTGATTGGACTAAACTTTAGAGAACAAATGGAAAATGTTTTGGAGTTTTATATGTATTTTTCTAAGACTTTTTAACTTTACAACATAGATTATGTATTATTCACTTTTGTTTTTTTGTTAATTCGCTCATTATTGATGTTTTATCCTAAATTAGGCCAAGGGTGAGATTTTGAAAAGGATTCTAGTAAAAAAAAAATGTCACACAAACTCTAGGTGGGATGCATTTTCATAATGCCTGAAATGAGTGTAGCATTTAGCTATAGAAGGCATCAAAAATAATTTTGCACCATAAAATGTTTAATGTACATATATTGTATGAATCAACTACTTTTAATTTTCATTTTACTCCACTGAAATTCAATAAATCCTCATTTGCAATCATCAAGCCACTGGAAGGAACATTGTTTCCTTTTATTTTATTCTTGACATAGCAACAACTAAAAGTTTTCATGTTATTTTAAAAATTGTTGGTTATTTGATGCTAGTTTAACTTTTCTTGCAATGGTTGTATAGGATGAAAACAATAGCCATATCAAATGCCTTTTTCCGAAGTTCTACTCTCTCAAGGTTAACACTCTCAATCTCACTAATAGTGATTACTAAGAAAGGTAATTCCACCAACTCTACCAATTTTTTTACTGTAGGAACAATAAAAGCAGACGCTTTGAAAGGAACTCCATGAAAACCAACCTCTCTAAATGGTATATCAAACTCTAGTTCAAAATATTTTAGATGAGGCTGCTCCCATAGCTCTATTACTCGCTTGACAAATCCTTGAAACTCTGCATTGATTTTATTTTTCTTGTCCCTCTCTTGTTGTTCTTCCTCAATTTCATCAGGATCATACATTGACCTTCTTGCCCCTCCTAAAGTTTGGAACACATCCATTACCTCCACATAAAACTGGACATCCTTGGTCTTCTTGGTTCACACCATGATATGGTAATGCAAATGAAAATGAAGCAAAGTAATCATCTCAGGTTCTCCACTAGCTAGAAGAATGCATGCTTAATGTTTTGATACATGATATCATCTCTCTCTTCTGCTCTCATGGTTGAATATTGAAATCCATTATGGTGGGCCTCTAGAGTTCCAGTCATCTTTCTTCCTCTTCCACCAAATGCTGGCATATTTTACTAACGTTTATTAGAATTGTTGCATGTTTTACATCATTGGAATGACATATTAGCTATAACATTTTTGAAATTTTATTATGGTATGTGCACTTTGATATGATGTAATATGATTATGGTTTCATTTCACATGTTGTAAAATTAGATATATAACAGAAAAATAAATTATTGCATGAAATAAATAATAAATTTTCATTTTAAATGTTTTTTTTTGTAGAAAATGGGTCTTCCAGAAGATCAAGATGATCCTCATGATATAGATCTAGAATATGTTGGTTCTAGTACAAATCACATGGCAGAGGATGATGATGATGTAGATACAAAAGACACCGAGGCCGATGATGATGATGGCTACGATGATGATCACGATGGTGATGATGATGATGATGAGGTAGTTGCTAGTAGTAGCCAGTGACATCCATGATCATATAGACTACATCATGGATCATTGTTGATATATCATTATGATGCCTCTTTTCATGGTTACTATAATATGTATCATTTTCACAGCTTGCAGTACCATATTATTGAGTTGTATCATTTGACATGTATCATTTTGACTTATATCATTTGGACATGTATCATTTTGACTTGTATCATTTTGAGCTATATAATCTATCATTTGTACATGTATCATTTTGACTTATACTGACTATTGGACATGTATCATTTTGACATGCTATTAATCCAGTGGCATATTTGACTCACTTGTTTTAATCACTTATATAGATATTTGACTCACTTGTTTTGATCTACTTATATAGATATTTGAATCACTTTTTTAAATTATAAATTATGATCATGTTATAATAATTATCTTTTTATTTAATCATATGAGTTTTGATTAAAGGTAAACAATGGGTTTTAAAGGGGCCCGAAACCTTTTACATCAAAAAGTAGTTGTTAACAGTAGAAAAAAGTATCATAAGAAAAACAACCCACCCACAGCAAGACCACATCAAACCATCAGCCAAAAAGAAGGAACCCACCCAACAACATTACATATTATTCAGGATATCTGCAACTTCAACGTCACAGGCCACATTCTTACGGCCTTCATCCCCAGCAGCAAGCATCTCATTACCAGTAGCACCAACCTGAACCTTGGTCTTGTTACGAGTTCGAACCCTAGGTCCACCCGCTTTTACCTCCCCAATCAAAACACAGCTCACACCTTTACCAGAAACCTTATCACCTTCCATCAGCTTACCATCAACATCTTCATCAGCAACATCTTTACCCTTAGTAACATTATCCATAGGGGACGTCTGATAGGGTAGGGTTGGGTGGAACACTCACTGTTCCATGCCCTGGGTCTCACCTTGGCAAACCCCCTTGGTGTCACTCTACACCACCTTAACCTATGGCCCTAATGTTGGTTAGGCACCCTGGTTATCCTAGCCAACCCTACTATCATCTCCAATTCTCTAACCAAGCCAATCTTGGTGCTCTCTTTACCATTCTCTCCCTAGCCCTTACTCTTCCTAAAAACTAGCTAAACCTCCAATCTCCATTACTTCATTGCAGGGGTGTGTGATGTCTTCCATGGCTTCCAGACCATTCCCCTAGGGTCCTTGACTATCCACCAATCTCCAATTCTCCATCGCTCTCATCAAACCCTCTCCTAGGGTTAAGAAGGCTACAAGCCCTAGAGCCCCAATTAGGTCTCCTAACCCAAGAAAAGTGGAAATTGCTCCAAACCTCTCCAAATGACCCCATATCTTCTCTTGGGGTTTGTGCTTCCTATGCCCACACTTTGATGATTTTTGGGGTTTGGTGCCTACACTATCCATACTCTACCCTATCCAAGCATTTTGCCACTTTAGGCTTGTTTTGAGCCATTTTGTGACCTTCTTTGAGGATAGTCAGTTGTTGCTTCCTTCTTACGGTCTGTCAAAGCTCCATCCTTCTTGCCAAGCCCCTCCAGGGTCTCCTATAGCCACCACACACCTTGGTTTTCCAGGGAATTGACACCCCTACAACCTTAGTGCTCTGCACTTTGGTTTTTCTCTTGACTGTCCTAGTCAGGCACTACCAAGCTCGCCTAGGAACAGTCTTTACCCATGGTTTCCTGACCCCCAATGACTCCTAATCCTACCTTATGTACAAGCATGGAGTCTAGCCTCTGCTCCCAAGAATCCATACACCAGGTATAGAGGAAACATAGTCTAGAGCTCCATCTATGTCAGTCTACCGATCAGGATAGAAGTTAAAGAAAACAAAACACTACACTAACACACCTGCAAATTGAACACTCGACTATCAACTACCACACAAACGCCAATAACACTCTATACTACCATCTACAACATGCTACAGGGCCATGCTCACTCTTGATTACTCAAAAACACAAAGCAAAATAGACAAATTCAGTTAAATCTCTCTATATCCACCATTAACATTGAGGACATTTCCAATTACAAAACCTTCCAACCTGCTCTCAGCTCGAGCCATGCCTTTTATCTCCTTCCCAAGGTAGTTACCAATCCCTTTGGATTGGACATTTCCATGATGAAGTGGCAAAAGGTGCAAAATGTCCCATTTTGCCACCTTTGCCAATTATTACTAATCCTAAACAACTAGGAAGCATGAGTCAACTCCTCCCCTGATCAATCCTTGATCAAATCCTTACTAAACCCTCCTAGTTCAACCTCCATGGTCAACATGACCTTATATAAATGTATAAAAACAAAAATGTAGTTTAGACTTCCTATGGCCTAGTATTTGCCTAGGTGCTCCTTCACCAACATCATACTAACAGATTTAGCATTAAAGCCAACTTTGTTCCCCTCTTTACCTTTCTCCATATTAGCAATAATCCTTTCCATGAGATTCTCCAGATTAAGGATTCTTCCTTCAAGATTTTGCTTCATCAAAAGTGTTTCCTCTGCCACAATCTTCAAGGAGTTCATCAAATCATCGATTTGATCCTGAACCGAGGAATCCTCCTTTAAAAAGCTTATAAAAAAGAATAGAGCCCTTTTTAGCAGCTCCCAATACATCAACAATATCATCTTTACCAATATAAGAAAACTCTTTACCCTTGAAATCCTCCTCATGAAAGGACCAAACCTTCTCAGTATCAGCAGCAATCCCCTTACCTTTTTCAATAGCAATCGACGTCACAGTCGGCGATTTGATATTTTAGATGGACTCCATGATCTCAGTCGCAATCGCCATCCTCTTCATCCGCCTCTCCGAGTCCACCATAGGAGTGTCCACATCAGCGTGCCCTACCCAATGCCCACCAGAAGAAACCCCAGCTTCCTTACCATTTGGAAACCCCACAACATTCTGGCTACCATCCCCTTTAAGAGGAGTTTCCAGCTCAAGAGCAAACCGCACCACCTTCCTTGTACTATCCCCCAAAAGCATAACCCTATTTTCAGAGGTGGGGAAGCTCCCCAACCAAATCCTTCACATCCTTTTTGCTTTTGCTAAGCATTTCATCTGTAGGATTGCCACTGCTGGTCTCATAACCCTTGTCAGGGCACGACCCCTCTTTTTTACGCTTCCCCAAGGCAAGGGATCTCATATCCTCATCCACAATAGCAAGGGAATCTCACAAAAAATCCACATCCCCCGACTTCGACTCCGACAAAATCAGCCTCCTTTTCTTCCTATTCTTATAGGCCATTTCCTCCTCAGAAACGGTATCATAACCCTTTTCAATTTTTACATCCTTAGGGGTCGGAATAGGTCTAACCACCTCAAAGGCTTCGCAATAATCAAAAATAATAAGAATTAACCCCACATGAAGAACATGGTTCTTCTGGTTTTTCTTGTGGTCAATGATACCAGCATCCAACGAAGCCAATAAGTAGAAAGGAAAAGAAATTATTTCCTTGTGACGGAAGTGGTTAAGAAGGATGAAGTGATATGCATTCATAGCAGAATAACAACCTTCTAAAGAAATATACCTCATTAACTCCTCAACAACATCAGCCCAAAAATCCTTGATGGACTTCCTCTGATAGCCCCTGCTCTTCGCCGGTTTCAAGTCCTTGGCTTCCTTGCCTTTGAAAACGATTTTCATAGCATTTTGCGACTCTTTCTTATCTTTGTAGAACTTCATTCCTTCCATCAGTAAGCCAGTGATATGAGCAGTGAGATCTTCAGTAATGTCGAATTTCGTCCCTCCAAGTTTCAACACCTTGTTGTTTCAATGTTTGGCAACATTAGCAGTCATCTGGGATTATTCCCATGCAACTTCTCAACATAGGGGGTCAAACCACCCTTCTCCAAAATCGCCCACACCTCCTCATTCTTCTTAACAGCATTGCAAGAGAAGGGCTCCGTTCGGTTCCTGTCACCACCCATGGCAACCAAACTCATAGAGCCAAGGCAATTAGCATCTTTCACAACAGAGACGAAACTTCTCTATAAAGCAACACTAAGGATACCCACAATCTATGTAAGAGAATAGACGTGGCAGAGATAATTAATAGGCATAATAATCTGCTCCCTATAGATTTCCTCCTTAGTACCATCAGAGCAAGTCGAGGCCTTAATACCACTCCTCCAAATTATAGCCTTCCACGTGATAAATAACATGCACACCCAACACCACACACCACCTTTATTTTTCTTATATTTGTGCTTCATGATTAATAGTTACAATCGCCTCTATAGGAAGAGGGTCATTTAGATCCCACTCCCGAGCCCCGCGAACCCCCAAGTTAGCAAAGATATCGACCAAGCTATTTCCCTCTCTTAAAATGTGAGATATATAAAAGTCATCAAAAAAATTAAGGATATTAATGGAATCCTTTATCAAAGTTTCAATAGTCCAAGAGGAAGTGGTGCAATTTTTTAAATTATTGATGATATTCAAAGAATCTCCTTCAAGCCACACTTTCTTAAAACCTTTCTTTTGAGTCAGTTTGAGACCATGATAGGCAACAGTCACTTATTTAATCATGAGTTATTTAAGAGGCATGACATATTTAACTAATTAAATTGAAATAAAATATATTAAATTAATAAATGGAAGCAAAACAAGAAGCATTTAAGAAGCAAAAAAAGAAGCAACAATGGAAGCCAAACTAGAAGCAATCTTGGAAGCAAAACTTGGCGTTATCTAGGAAGCAAAAATAGAAGCAATTCAGATAGCAAACAAAGAAGTAATAATGGAAGCAATTTTAGAAGCAACAAAAGATGCAATAATAAAAACCATATTAGAAGCAAAAAAAGACACAAAAATGGAAGCAAAGCTAGATGCAAGAAGTGATGTTATATCGGAAGAAAAATTGGAAGCAAAACTGGAAGCAAAACTAGAAGCAAAACTAGAAGCAAAATTGGAAGCAAAATCGGAAACAAACCTAAAAGCAAAACCTGAAGCAAAACTGAAAGCAAAATCGGAAGAAAACTTAAAAGAAAAACCGGAAGCAAAACTGGAAGCAAACGTGGAAGCAATACAAGAAGCAAAACCAAAAGCAAAATTGGAAGCCAAACTGGAAGCAATAAAAGTCAATGCTAAATCCGGCGCCGAAGTAAGCATACCAGTTTGCGCCAAGTTTTGCGCCATCAGAAGTGCCCAATTCATGAAATCAAATGCACTAAAATCCGACGCTATTTTAGATGCTAATTGCCGATTTTGTTGTAGTGATTTTAAAAAAGGAAAGGTAAAAACAAACTACTATAACCACCTAGGAAGACATAGCTAAAGCACATATAATGTTTGAGAGTGGGGTCTTAGGAAATACAATGATTGCAGATTAGGCACAAGAAAATGGGATTTTAATCAGATGCTATATTTGTAAATGCTCTATATACATACACAAATGTGAAGGCACAAGGTATATCAAAAGCAATAAGGAGGTTTGATATGAAAGGTTTTGCATTTGGCAAATACAAATCTTGAAAGGAATTGTGTGGTTTTTATACCCATTCGAAAGAAAGTTTTCGAGTGAATGGAAACCTTCGAAGGATAAATATGAAGGCATAGACAAGGCGCGACTCATGTTGTGAAAATGGCACGATGGAGAACATAAGACAAGGCATGTGAACTATATGACAATTTTCCTCAAAGAAATATGATCTAAGGGGTCGAAGTAGTTGCAGATTATAGCACAGTTGTTCAGTGAGAAAGGTGTGATATGTTTAAGCAAGTATAAAACCAAAGTCCGCACCATCATCCTCCCTGTTCATTTCTAAAAGTGGACGCATGGACAATTCATGTGAATTGTTTGTTTGCGGGATAAGCAAAAAGTCAATTTGTTGAAAAAACTTTAGAAACTTCCAAGAAAATGCAATTGATAAGTGTAAATCCAAATTCCTCTGTTTTGTGAAGTCTTCTTTGTCCGCATTTTTTGGAGTTATGGACAATAATTATAATAGTTGATATGAGATTTTCACAGATCATGAAATTAGAAAGTAAGCTTTTGGATTCAACTGTGTCTGTTTTTTCTTCTTCCTGATAATATATCACTGAATATGATTCAAAACGTCAAAAGAAAAACAAACACAATTGAATCAAAAACTTACTTTCTAACAATTATAATATTTTTATTTACAGTTCCTAGCCAAGAAGTGTTGACGCATACACAAAGCATGCGAACTAGTTGACAGAATTCCTCCAGCTTATAGACTGAGTAGAAATTGCATACACAAAGCATGCGAACTAGTTGAGAGAATTCCCCCAGCTGATGGACTGAGTAGAAATTGCATACAGAGAATGGTGCGATGGAAGTTGCCAAGGGACATGAACTATCTGAAAAGAATTGCCTCAAAGAAATATGATCTCAGGAACAATGCATAGGCAAGGTATATGAATTATAAGACAAAATGCCTTAAAGAAACATAGGCAATGAGGCACGATGGAGCATATTAATAGGCAGGCCAACTATTTGACCTAATGCCTCAAACAAATGTTATGTCATGCGATGCAATATTGTAGGAAATTAGATTCGTTGAAAAAGCTTTAGGGAATGTAATGTGCTAGTGTGAAGCTGATTTCCTCGACCTTTACCAATATTTCCCCAGCCCGTAATTAAACAGGAGCTTTGAATGAGGTATGGAATTTCATCGAAGCATAGAGAATAGAAGAGTTTTGTGAGATGTTATAGTTGTAAGTGCCTTGGTAAGCATGCATACAACCTGCGCCATATGAATGTGGAACAGCTTTAGAAACTTTGAATAAAATGTAACTAGGTGGCGTGGTAAGAAAAGTTGGTGCAGGTGAATGAATTATTTATGATGTCCAAAAGATAATTTATGGCCTACGATTATTGTACGGTATGCACACAGAAAAGGCTGATGAAACAATGCAACTACCTAGTGGGTGTAAAGCCAAATTTTTAAAATATTTCACAATATCCTCCCTGCCCGTGACAAAAATAGGAGCTTTGAAAGAAGGATAGGAATAACTGGCAGAAGTATAGCCACAATTAGTGATTTCTCAACACAACCATATTTTTTTTTAGATTTAAGGTGACAGAGAAAAATTGGTGGGGTCGAAACTTGGAATTGTGAAAAATAGGTTCATTCATCTCCTTGCACTGGCAACATAAGAAGTGATTGTATTTCTATAATAGTGGATTTATAAAAAATAAAAATAAAAGAAGTATAAATAAAAAATGAAGTATAAATATCAAGGTTATGAGTAAATCTTTTTTTTCAAAAGTATATTTTTCGAAATAAAGATTACAAATTGGGGCATATTAGCATTCACGATTTTCAAAAAAACTTGAAATAAGGGAAGATGTCTCTATGTGCACAAAAGGTATAAGAAAGCAGGTTAGTTAATGTAGCAAGATAGCCAATAGCCATCCAATGTCCCCAACTTGTCTTAGAATAATCAATGTAATTGTTCCCAAAATCAGGAGCAAAGTGCAACTCATAGGACTTCTTTCAAGGACACCACAAGCAATGCGGATAAATGAAATGGAGCTAATTTGTGTAATTTTTTCATTGTAATTAGGGGAGAGGACCTAGTAGTTGAGCATGTTTCAATAGTTGTGATAGTAGTTGTTAATATAATGTCCAATAGTTGTGATAGTACAATTGTTTATATAATGCCCAATAGTTGTGACATAAGTACCCTAGCTTAAACAAAATGTATCCCTTTGATCTAAAAAGAAACCAATCATGTGATGCCACATCAGTGCTCAACTACTCATGGTGTGAATGCACAAGTATTGGTAGCAATTTTTTTTTGTGCCTTTATGGACACCTTGACAAAAAGCATGTTGATGTGGCATCATATTTGATAATGTGGCCCTGAAACAAAAGTTATAAGCAGGGGACTTGCCATGTAAGTTGCTGTAAAAAAATTGGAGTGATTTGAAATTTCCACGTAGGATTTTGAGAAGAGCAAAATTAGGGTGCACAACTACTAGGTCCTCTCCCCTAAGTCAAGTCACTGGTTATGTCTTAGTGTATTATTTTGTAATAGTGACTTATCACTTTTGTAATAAGTTAGAAAATAAACTATGTTGTTCAAATTTAAGAACTTTCTAACTTTAATAAATGTTAGTTTTAGTCTCCACAATTTGTGGAGGTAGTTACTAAGGTGATTTTGAGTTGGTTATGAGGTAGTTTTAAGGGAAGAGTCTATAAATATAAGGCTCTATTGTAATGGATTTTTTATTCTCACAAGTTTTACATAAGGGAAATTTTGGAGTTGTAAAATTTTGAAAGCAAATGGAAAAATAATTTTGGAGTTGCAGCCATGATATTTGCTTATGTTGTTATGAACCTTTCGTATGTTAAAATAATATTTGTCATCCAAAAATTGATTTGTGAAAGCAATAGTCAAATCTTAATGAGTTTCTTTCAAATTTAGTCACTTCTTGGTATTTAAAATTAGATGTATTTGGATTTGATATCTATTCATCATTGGGTTTCTTGAGCGTAGTCTTTGATCCTTGTGATGGAAACTTTTCAATTTTAAGCATTTTTTTGAAACTCCAATGACATTGATATCTTTGTTATTAAGGGTTTCTCTATCAGTTTCAATCACTACAAAGTTTTCATATTTTTACGTACTTTCAGGTTAAAAAAACACAAAAATATCAAACATCCCTATCTTAGGAGGGAGTTGTCCCTCTCAAACACAAAGGAAGATTGCCATTTCATACACAATCTCTCCAATTGTTGGAGCATTATTGTCACTTTCCATTAGGCGAGTCAAATATTATTTCAAGTGCCAATCTGCTTACCAATAAATGAAAAGGGAGTTATCCCATGACAACAATTTTCTTAAAGAAAAACATATATGACATAAAAAAAATAAAGGACTAGCAATTTAGACTTTAGAAGGAGCAGATTCATATCAAAAGATAAAGACCCCAACATAAATAAGAGAAAACAAAATGAAGTAAGGAAAAAAATCAATCCTATTAAATATTATCCATATCAAAATTTTAAAAAGATAGACAATATTAATTAAGATTTTAATTCCAACACCTATATAAAGAAATTCTAATACCAAAAAATAATCTATTAAATTTTATTCTAAAATTTAAAAACGAACCAAACTTAAAATACTTCAAAACAAAAATAAATGAAAACTAAATCATACACTAATTTTTGTCTGTGAGAACCTTAAATATGAAGGAAAAACCAATCTTATAGTTGTGACAATTTACTCCCCTTAGTAATTTTAGAAGATGTCAATCACCTTGTCTTCTGCTATTTCTAGCTATTATGATCAAAACTAAAACATACAATAACTCTCACAAATTTTCAACTAGTAGGCATACATGGCTATTTATAGATTTTTAATGAGAGAACAGTTCTATTGGGCTCAAAACAAATTTCGACCATCTCCAGAAGCTATATGGACTCTTGTTTAGTTTGAATTCTGACTTCTGACACGTGTACTGTGAGGGGACAACGCTTCTGCAAACAGGGGTGCTGTCCCTATATTTTTCTAGTTTTTCAGCATGTCCAACACCTGTCCCTGGACTTGAATTTAGTCTTCTGTTCAAATTTTCCTGTTCTGATACAATTTCCATATCCATTTGGATCGCATGAAAGAGACAAATGTTCATTCTGAAATGTAGATTTACAGTGACCTCAAATGTTTAAAGAAGAATTCAAGTCCAGAATAAAATAATGTTGAAGGAGCTATACTCCAATTGTATGATAGAAAACGAACAATTAAGATGGGGAATTATGACATAAAATCACTTGACACGGAGCCGTGGCTGCTAAAGCAGGGATCTTGATCAGACTGTGGTGTTAATGTTCGAAGCGCCGCAGTCTTTAATTCCCCACCTTCTTCTTCTCCGTGTTCATCATCTTCATCTGCAATGGAGGACAAGTAATCTGCAGCCTCTGTCATGGAAGGTCTTGCGTTTTTATCAAATGCCAAGCATCTAAATGCAAGTTCAGCGACTCTGTGCACACTTGATCTCACAGACGAATCCTTATCCACGTTGAGAAAAGGATCCACAATTTCATCAACAGTGCCTGAGCTAATTGCTTTTACAGCCAGCCATGCCAAATTGATCTCATCCTTACGGCGCGAGAAGTCTACTACTTTGAGCGCAGTGATCATCTCTGCCAACACTACGCCAAAGCTGTACACATCGCTTTTATCAGAGAGATGGAAATCCTGATGGTATTGAGGATCCACATAGCCCGGAGTTCCTTGGGGAGCTGTGGAAATGTGGGAGGATTCGGACAAAACAAGCTTTGACAACCCAAAATCTGCAACTTTGCAATTGAAATCATAATCCAGCAGAATGTTGCTGGATTTGATGTCTCTGTGGTAAATTGGAGGATTTATGGCGGAATGAAGGTAAGCAAGAGCTGCTGCAGTGTCTGCGGCTATTTTAAATCTTATTCTCCACGAAAGCCCCTCTCCTCTTTCTCTTTTCAGGTGCTGACAGACCGTGCCGTTGGGCATAAATTCATAGACAAGAATGGGTTCTCCTTTTTCTTCCAGACAACAGCCCAGAAGTCTCAGAAGATTTGGGTGATTCACTGCAGATATAAGATTGATTTCGTTGAGAACTCGTTCTATGCCATTTTCATCACCGCCCATATACCTGATCTTCTTCACGGCCACAAAGCGTTTGCTTGGAAGCTTTCCTGCGTATACCGTTCCGAATGCTCCACTCCCTAGCCTTTCTTTATCTGAAAAGTTTTTTGTGGCTTTTTCCAGCTCCCTGTAGCTGTAGATCGGAATTGTCAATGTTCCATTGGCAGACAATAGCCTCTTCACGCTGACCGTCCTCTTTTTGACTGCACATGCTCGTCTTCTGTAGTACACAACAACAGTGGCTAAAACCGCAACAATTGCTCCAACAATCACTGAAAACAAGAGGATTTTTTTTTTCAAATGATGTGTCTCACATTGAAAAAATAATTGAAACTGAAAAGCAAATACAGATTTAATATGTACAGTCGATTTTTTTTTGTGGGGTAGAACTCACAGGAGATCATAACGGTTTTTTTTGAGTTTGTGCCACAGCTTCCAGAGGCATTGCAGCCTGAATCTACATCAGCACATAATGTATTATAAATTAGCAGTATGAGAGAGGCTTGAATTGACTTTGAAATCGAAATCAAAAACGAAATTGAAGATGAAGATTTGTGCAATAAGTGCAGAGAAGCGCCTAGCATCTATTAGGCCTCTAAACACAAATATGCGTGATACAGAAGACTAAACAACCAATACTCAATTCAAAATCTAAAACAAAAAGGCTAAACAAGCAAAACCAAATTCAAAATCCAAAATCATATCAGTTATGAATGAAAAAGAGAGAATATCGATGGCATTTGCGGTACCTTCTATGCATCCAGAGCCTTCCAGAAATCCATCACCCACAAAGCCTGGTGTGCAAAAGCATCTGTGTGCTGTTTGGTTGTTATTGGGATTCAGAAATTCAGAGCAATTGGCATTTGCAGAGCAGCTGCAGTTTCCATCCACCCACCATCCCAGATCAATGTTATTCACCTTTATGCTTATGCTGATGGAACCGTTTTGATTCCCTTCATGTATGATGCTGCTCAGCATGGTTTGGCATGTTGAATGCTTCAGCCTCCCCCATGGTAACCAATCCTTCAAACCCATACTCGATATACAAGTAAAATTGTTCTGATCCACCTTCCTGCAACTATTTTTACGATTGCCTAGATCTACTAAATCGGTTAAGTTGAAGTTACAGTCCGACTGCTTGCAATCAGGTCCCAACATAAGCAAATTTCGATTTGTTAGAGCGAATTGCTGCTGGAAATCTGATAAAATGTCGTTTAATCCCTTGGTGCATGCGATGTTACCGCTATCTTGGTTTTTGCTCCAAGGATCAACGATAACACTGTTATTTGTGAAATCCACAACTTTATACCCCTTCAAGTATACTTGCCCATTCGGGGAACAATCTTTATCCAGTAAGTAAGGACAGTTGCCGCTAAACCCAAAAGGATAACTCACTGTTATCGAACCACATGTCCTGTTACAGAGGCTCTGTGCAGTGCTCAAAACGCTAAGCAATATTGATACTAATCCCAGAAAACCATGCTGTAGCTGTAATTTCACCCTCATGTTTGTGATTGTGTGAACAGAGAAAGCTTGTTATAGAATACAGAGATGATCAATGAATCCCCTTCCCTCGTCGATGGAACTCACTTTCACGAACTGAATCTGATTATCTGTGTGGGAACTGACCAAATTCTAAAATCAATTTTTTGAATTGGAATCCTTGAGGGATGAAGCTGTGTTGCAGCAGTCCTGGCAGAATGAATATTATGCAGTCTTTAGCACTAAACTGATCAATAAATCCCCTTCTGAATATCTGTGTAGGAACTGATTAAACTCTTACAACAATTTTCTGAAAATTGGAATCGTGCCGTGGGGTGAAGTACTTAAATCACTCTAGCTTCCCATCAGTCTCATCTAACACAGCTAATTACTAATTTTATCTACAGAAAACTGTAAAAGAGCTCTGCCTCTGACCTCCATATACATCTCCTTTCTGTATATATTTCAACCATCTTCCCCTGTTTTTGTTAACGGAAATAACTCTTCACTTTTTCGCAAAACCAAAATTATGCGCTTCTACAATCCGGCAAGCCTCTATAGGAAACTGTCAAAAGCAAGCTGGAGAACGGCAAACCAAGCCAAACTAGAATGACATTTGGACCCGGCTTATAAAACCAACCAAAAACCTTAAAAAGTAAACAACAGTGACAGACATCATCTTGAAAGGATGCGAAGCAGTTTCTCTGTCAAACGGCAAGAAGGAATCTTATATGTTCTGGAATTACGTCATTATATAGATGTACTAAATTTTATTTATTTTTAATTGGATTAACTTAAGAAAAAAAGAAATTACAACAAGAAAAAAACAACAGAAATAAAAACAGCCTAGTTAAAGATCGTCTTAGGAATATCTGGAATATCTGAAAGAAGTGCTTTAGTACTGAAAAATGATCACAATATACCAACTCAGCTCGACGGCAAATTTTTTGAACTAAATTTGATGATTGTATAGTTTTATTTGACAATTTTTTTGATAAAATATAATGAAAATTTGGGGAAGACTGCATTATATGGACAGAAAGATTTTAATTAAATAATTAAAAATGTATCGATTATAGTTAAATATATAATTTATGATATAATTTTTATTAAGATAAAGATAAATTTTGTAGGATGATTTGGAATAGATTATAAGTTATTATAAAAAAAGTTTAGTAGGTGAAGATATTAAATTTAGGCTTAGAATTGATATTAATATTATTAATCTTTATAAAAAATTGTACATAACATCTTTTTATTTTACATCATAGAATATGATTCAAAATTTGATATAAAAAATTTATATAGTTTCAACCATAAATCTATATTCTATTCAATTTTTATGAAAGTTAGAAATTTAATTTAATTCAAGGGTTATAGTTTATTTGGTAGAAAATAATTGGTAAAAGTAATGGTATGTTTGTTGATTTGACCATTCACTCAAGTTCAAATCTTGTGTCCTCAATCCTTGACTTTAATTTAAAAGATATCAACTTAGATTGGCATTCTTATATTAAATTACATAAACATTTCAAATTTTACATAAAACTTTTAAAAACTTATTAAAATAATAGAAAAAATTTAAAATAACTTTAATTTTATTAAAATTTAAAAGAAAATAGAAAATTATTAAGAATAAAAATATGAGATGAAAATAAAAAACTATTCTCCAAATACAATTTTTAATAATTAAACACTATATATTAAATAAAAAATAAAGCAATATATTTAACCCTAAAAATAGCCGGCGGTATAAAACCAGATCCCAAAATCAAACCGTTTGAACTGGGATACGACATCATAGAAAACAAATAACCTCTTCAAAACAAACAGCCACCCAAACCATGGCCCCTCAAAAAACATTAAAAATTAAAAATAAAATAACCAACAAATACTACGAAACTGACAGTTAGCAGCTAAATCGTTTGACCAAACTAACAGTGAGCAAAATAATAGGCAGTTAACCGACAGCAGGCAGTTTAGACTTCAGACTGTCAACGGAAGTTTATGTAATAAGTTATCGTGGTCAACACTCAACGCCCGCTTAGGTAGGCCGCATAGTTTGAAGTCAAAGTAAGGATAGCTAGTGCGTATGAAACGTGCCTTTTTCCATTCTGTGGTCAAAAATATCATCCCATCCACTACGTAACGTAGTCAAAATTTTGTATAAGTAAATAAGTCAAATGTTTTGAAGAAATTTAAAGGTGTCGCCTCTATCTTTAAAATTATATTTATCTATAGGCTTGATAGTATGAGTTCTCGCACATGGTGTATAACTTTTTTTTAGATCTTTTGTCTGGGCTTTAGACAAATGGCTGATTTAGATAAGTGATTTATATTGGCAACTTTAAAAGGTTAAACTAAACAATACAATTTCATTTCATTTTGGTATTATAGTCAATGGATGTGTATGAGAATAATTTTTTTTAATAATCATAAAAGAATGATTGAAAATTAATTGAGGAAGATAAAAGATACTTAATTTTGGAATAACAATACAATTGGATTTGCTTTTGGTACTATAGTCAATAAATGTGTATGAGAATAATCTTTTTCTTTATAATCATAAAATAATGATTGAAACATAATTGAAGAAGATAATGGTATTTAATTTTGGAATAACAATAAACAATTATATTGATGTTGTATAGAATTGAGTCATCAAGGTTAGAAAAGCATTATTCATGATCATGGTGGATCGGATATTCAATAGTGTGACTTCAACTTTGACTTCAACTGCATCTTCTAATAGTGTTGGGTGTTGGGTGTTGGGTGCTAGTGCTAGGAGAACCAATTCACAATTGTGAGCACCTGATTCAACCTCCTCTCATGTTGTTGTGTGTGGTCATATTTTCTCAATCATGGAATAACTTCTTGTCAAGATATTTTTATCCTCAACTATACTTGCTATCATAGTTAAAACATAAATCTTTTGGATTTTTTCTTCAATTTATTGTGGAGACAATCCAGTAGGCTAATGGAATGGCTGTGTTGAGAAGCTCCTCTCTCTTATGCTACTAAAATCATACCTTCTAGGAGCCAAAGAATTCCTCTAGCCTACATGTCATGAGAAAAGAATTAGATACAATAAGAAGATACAACTTGCGTACCTCTTTGATCCTTGAGTTTATGAGAAACAAGGCATTCAAGTTCTCCCCTTCATGATTGTTTCTACTCACAAAGACAAGTTTTAGAATTACTAAATATAATCCTTTATTAATCATGTTTGTCACATTTGGCTAACTAGTTGAAGTAATTGTTGAAGTAATTTTTTGATACATTGTTGCTATATTATATCTATAATTCATCTATAAGAAATTTAACCAAGTGACATCAAGGGTTTTCTTCTTCTTTTGAGCATACAACCATGTATACCAAATGAATTACTTAGGATCTAGATAAAAAGATGCCATTGTAACCTTTTTCACAAATAGAATCTAATGAGTACCAAAAGAATCTCCATTTTGTTAACCCAAGTGCTTGGATCCTTTCCATTTAAATTCCACATGTCTACTTTACTACCAAGTTTGGATGTCAAGAATGAATAATAGCATTTGGTTGTTATAATGACCCACCTTCATTGAAAACATTAAAAGTGGGCAATATGTGGGGTTCAACACTTAGTAGTGATAATGATAGCATCTAGATATAATATTTGATAATGGATATCTACTAAATCTCTTCCATGTTAGTCATTTCTCCTTATATATTAGCCAAATTGCCTTATGTGTACTCTATTCTAGTTGGCCCACTTTATCATCCCATGGAGATGACATCATACTTTATCCCACTAAATATTAACTCTAACTCTACATCCACTTTACTATTATTCTCTCTTACTATAAGAGTTCTTGTATTGGTCTCTAGTCTTGACCTTGTCATGATTCTAGCAAAATATATGTGATGATAAATTATTCAAAACAAATCCAAATAAGATGAAATTTTTAGTGTAACTTACTTGAGTGTATGACTCATTTTTTAAAAAAAATATCTAAGTAGTTTTATATTTTATAACCTTCAAACAAAATTTGGTAAAAACTATGATTTTGCAAAAATTCCTTCAAATAAACTCAAATTTGATAAAAAAAAATGAGGTTATAATAAAATGCCACTCACTTAAAAAAAATAGAAAACTAATAAATTTAATTAAAAACTAACCAAAAACTATATAAATATTTTTAATTTCAAAAAATTATAAATTGAATCTCCAAAGAAAATAACACAAATTATTTGCTTATTTCATCTTTAGATTCTTGATAGTTTGTTCGGTATAACTGATAAATATGTAAAATTTTGAAGAATGCTAATTATCGTGGCTAATATGCTTAGAAAGTGGGGCACACTATTGCACTTTCATCCTACCATCATAGATGCATGATATTGACTAGATCCTTCAATACTTTATCATCTATAATAGGTAAACTTGACAGGCTAAATCCATACCTAGAAGTAATGATAAATAATCCAACCAATTTGGTTAGAATTTACCTCTTAATTCTTCTCTTACATTTGGATTTTTAGGGTTTTCTTGAAGTACCATATCATCAATATGAAAGTATCTCAATAATATTATGTGTGAATTTTATTCAATTGTCATTAATATACATATTATCCAATCCATGAACACATCACTCATAAGTGTGTATGCAAATATGGGGGACCAAACATTGGCCAAAACTACTTTCTATTCCAAATACCATATAGTGTGCTCACATTATAGGTAAGTGCACAAAGATGAGGGGCCAAAAAGGGGTCTTAAGTTGCCACTTTTTTTTGAAATTAGGAAATACTGACCTTGGATGAAAAATTGAGAATATTTACAATCAAAATTTTAAGATGCAACAAAAACAAGGGTCATAGTGGGGTGATCCCACAATAATGGGTTACACTTTTTGGCCAAACTTGACGTTGAAATCAACATTTTTCACAAGATCCTCATTTTCTTACGCCTATAGCAACTAAACCATTAAGAATTTGAAGATGAATCAAACTAGTTATTTGTGATATTTTGTGTGTAGACTCTAATTATATTTTAAAAAATAAAATAAAAAATAAATTGTGAATCCTTTTATGTAATTTTTAATTACTTATTTTTTCTACTAAACAACATTTTTAAAAGTGGTGTTTACTTCGAACCTCATAACTTTTTTTTATAGAAAGGATACAATTCTAATTTTTAAAATACTAATTTTTCACACTAATATCTAGTGCATGGATTTTTTTCATAATTTTTTGTTACATATTTTTTTAATTAATTTTCCAAGTCAAAGTAATTATAATTTGGATAGAGGTGTACTTCGGACCGCATAATTTTTTTTATATGCATTTGAATTAACTTATTCTTTTTTTGTTGGAATAAGGACATCAATACCTAGTGCATGTATGTATTTTTTAGGAAATAAAATTCTCTATTTTCCTATTTTTTCGTATGTGTGAAATAAAGAACTTGATGTTCATTGAAAAACCTACAAATTCACTAGAAATAAAAATTAAATATAATAATCAAATTAAATATATTTAAAATTATACTTTTTGGGAAGCTTATAATAAGGGCTACATACTTACAAAACATAAATTTTAAATGAATTCATTTGATCACCCAAAAGGTAAATCAAAAGTGGTTTCTTATCAGCATTTTGATAGGTGTAGAAGAGATTCCATTATAGGCATGGTTTAAAACTAACAAGGTTCTATCCAAGGGGGTTTGATCAAACCCTCTTTAATTAAAATCATTTAAATGGAACCTTTAAAGGTTTAAATCATTATATTTTCCAAAAATATGTGATTTTAGGCAAAAATTAGGATGTCCCAGAAAGTGTAACCTATTATTGTGGCAACACCCAGTGCTCTAACTTTGCGTTCTAAACTACTAATTTTATTTGAAAATGGTAGAGAATAACGGGTTCAAAAAAAAAAAAAACATAACATTGCGTCTATTGTGGCTCCCTCAAAATGTTAACTTTTTATAGTATTTTTAAAATCGCTTTGGTGAGTTAATGGGGTTGTGTTTAAATGGAAAGGCCATATGGTTCTCAAGATGGAGACCCATGTTTGAATCCAAAAAAGTGACATCTTAATTTGGAATTCCAAGTGGTGGCTCTTGGACTTCCATTGTGGCTTCTTAGTTGAATAAAGTTGAATTTGTTGAAGGGGAGGAGGTCCCCCTTGTGACATCCATTGTTGTGGGGCCAATCTAAATAATCCATGCTCCTTACTAATTAAAAAAAATCACTTATGTGAGAAATTAGCTAACAATATGTAGTTTATGCTCGATTTTTCTGATAATTTTTTAATGAATGCATGATTTTTACTAATTTTCAAAGTGGACACATCCTAAAAAATATAAATTTGGTCATGTTACCCCTATAATTTTTGAAAACTAATCAATTTTTTTAATATGTGTAGAATGAAGTATAGTTTATAAAAATGTAATTTAATTAAAATATCAATGAACGGTTAAAAAATAAAGTAAAAATACCAAACATTGTTTTTTGATAAAAAAAAACAAATACACCAAAAAAAGAAATTAAAGATGAAATCCTTAAACATAGTCAAAATGTGAAAAAATTACATTGTTAAATAGCTAAGAGAGAGCTTAACATTACCCAAGTGTTTATTTTACTCAAGCTTGAAACACATGCAAACCTAATGGTTAGCACAAATGAGATTATGTGAAATTTTGTAGAATATCAAAAAACAAGTTTTTGAGCGTTGGAAAGGCAGTATAAGCCTTTGGGTTGAATATCCAAAGAAAATCCAAGCCAAAGGCTTGGGGATTCCCAAAGTAGGACCAAAACACGAGTGTGTTATAACACACTCGTGTTTTGGTTTACTTTAAAAAAAAAATCTCTTTTTTTTCTCTTGCTTCTTCTTATATTTTAGAAAAGTATATACATGAAATAAACATTTAAGTATAAGTTGAAATACACATATGGACATTTTACTTTATTATACTTTAAGTTATATTTCATGTATATGGTTTCAAGATGTTTGAGACTAGTTTCGGATCTCTAGGAGTTATAATGCAAATTCTAGTTTTTGGAAAATCTTATAATTTTTCAAACTTAGTCAAATTTCAATAATCAACAAGTTGTATCATTTCTCTCTCTATCTCACTCATTTTTCATCCCTTACACACTCTCTCTCACTATCTCCATCTCTCTCTCTCTCACCTCTCTCTCTCTCCCTCCCTGTCTCTCCCTCCCTCCTTCCCTCTCTACTTCTCTCTATCTCCCCTCTCCATCTCTCTACCTACCTCTCCCTCCATCACTCCCTATGACCACTAGTACAGAAACAAGAATATATGAATGAAAAAACTACTAAAAACTACATATAAATGACTGAACATGATCGCGTGACCATTAGTATTTTATTGCCAATCATTTATAACACAACCGAACTAATGAATAGAGTATTTTTAGTCATTTATTAGTTGTTTTGATTGATTGATTTGGTAGTATATTTAGTCACTTATTATTGTAATCTTGTCACTTATTTAGTCATTTTTTTTCACTGATATATTTAGTCATTGATTGTTGTACATTGGTCACTTCTTTAGTCATTTTTTATTCACTGATATATTTAACTAGTCACTTATTTAGTCATTGATTTAGTCATTGATTGTTGTAAGCTAGTCACTTATTTAGTCATTGATTGCTGTCATCTAGTCACTTATTTAGTCATTTTTTATTCACTGATATATTTAGTTATTGATTGTTGTTAACTAGTCACTTATTTAGTCATTTTTATTTACTGATTTTTGTGCATTGGTAGTGTATTTAGTCATTAATTTTAATCATCAGTTTGATCAATTTGGTAGTATATTTCTAAGTCATTTTATTCACTGATTTCACTAGTCATATATTTAGTGATATTTATTCATTGTTCATTGATTTCTATCAATTGGTAGTATATTTAGTCAATTTAATTATTAATTAAAATCAATTAGTGGTATATTTAGTCAATTTAATTGATTGATATTTGAGGATTTAAACATAAAACATAGGAATACACATGAATCATCAATTGCACACAATAATATAGTCATTGAGAAGGAAAAATCATTGAACTTTATTAAAAGAAAGGTGTTTTTACAACTTGCACAAGTCTAAAATATCTATCTTGCTTGAAATTCTTACAAATAAAGTATTACAATTTTTATTTTCAGTCACAAGACTAAAAGTCCGAGTTACAGTGCACAGAAATGACAAGAAAGAAACTTCTCCAAAACACTTTTGCAATGATGGAAACACATGCTTGGAGCCCTTCAATGCGAGTACATGCCCCTTTCACCTCTTAAAACTTCACAACATGGGCAATTTTCTTGGAGCAAGTTGTAACATGTAGAATCCAAGGATAGTGTTGATCGTGTCCCATATATGAAGCTCTCTCCTTCACTACAGTCAACAATAACCCTAGAATCTTTCCTCCTTTATATGCAATGTTCCATATGATATGACCAATAGGGTGTTGCCTTTTCTGCCACGAATGAAGTTGTGCCTCAATACAACCAAAAAAATTACTATTAGTCTCAATTCAGAAAGAATAAAAGTGCATTGTATGTTGCAAATTTATAAAAGTAAGTCCAAACATGACAGAAAGATAAATCAATTAAAAAATTGTAGCATTGTCAACAAATGCCTTAAACAAAGTGTTCAACATATGCCTAAAATATGCATATTGAACCCTTGATTTCAAAGTTTATGAAAGGTGATACACTTAGATTATAAAATGAAGTTGATATGATAGAATGAAGGCTATCAACACTAACCAGACTAGAACAACATTATCAACAAAAATTTCTTGGAAACCAAGCCCAAGAATTCCATCAGACTTAGACAACAAAAATGTCAACCCTAGTTCATGTGTTGCTTCAGTAAAGGCTTGCACCATGAAAGAATCCTTTTATACATAAATTCCAAATTAAGTTGATGAGAAAATATATTTGATATCCAACTGGGAAGCCTTAACTATTGAACAAGACAACTGAGAGGGGGGGTGAATCAGTTGTCACAAATTTAAACCTTGATTCATTCACCGGAGCTAATCCTTAACATAACTTAAATGATTTAAACATTAAGTGCAAGTGCAAAAACTAAAAACCATCACACAAACACAACAACACTAGATTTATGTGGAAAACCTAATGAGGGAAAAACCATAGAGAGGATTGACTCACACTATAGAGAATATATCAAAACAAAATACAAAAGGTTTAATTCTTGAGAAATAAGGCTCACTAGCAACACAAGGACTCATTGTTTGAATCAAGACTCACTGTCCAATAGGGCTAACAACCCGAAGGGCTCACTACCACAAAGATACAAAGAAGATAGAAGAGATATATTACAAAGAGAAGAAAATCTCAATGCAATAGAGAAATCCACCATAATTTTATCAACCACTTGCAAACATGCATGAATGATAGAGTACACCTTTAGTTCATTGTTTCTGGAAACTCAACATTTAGGCTTCACATTGATCTGTCACACTCTCATCACACACACTCACTGATTCACATCAAGATTGCATCTATCTGCTCTATTTCTTTGTACTTGTCTCTTTCCTTCTCTTGTCTTTCTTCACCACTAACTCATCATGTATTTATACCATCTTCAACTTTGAAACATATCCAAAGTCAGCCATCCAACATTAAATTCAAATTAGGTCAACGCCAAAACATCCTAGAGTGGAATTAGAATGAGGGTGACCCAAACACACGCTTGATAAGGACCCAAATAGATCTAACACACTTCATCAACTCTAAAGATAGTGTTTAACACAAGGTCAGTCAAACCAGTGTAAAACAAAAAGCAATTAAGCATGAACCTTCTAAATACCAAAATTATCTTCAATACAATCATAACAACTCATCTCTAGAATCACAAGTCATAAGACTTTACCAAAGAGAAATCCAAACCAACAACATTACTCCTAGATCTCAACAAGAACCACAAAAAAATATAGTTCAGAACTAGTAAACACAACTCGCACTGTACAATGAATCAATAGCCAAAAATTTGGATATAGCAGCTTCCAAAAACCATTATCAACATATCTAAACCACACAAATATAGGATCAAATCCTAGAGAAAAACCCATAGCAACCACTAAACACTTGCAACCTTTCTTCAATACAATTTTCTCAATATCCTTGACATACATAGCCAATTAACCTATAACCCTAACATTAATGACAACAACAAATAGTTGATAACCAATTGACCAGTTGACATCAATGAAAACACCATCATTCTTGCAAAAATATCCCCCTTTTTCATTGATGGCAACATAAGGTGTGAAAAACCATTAAAGACAGCATACTAACTTTGAATACACTTCTCAAGATCTTTTTGTTTCTCCCCCTTAGTAGATAATATTTTTTTCACATTCTTCCTCTTTTCTTTTTGACATTCTTCCTCTCCCCCTTTGACATCAATGGCAAAGGAAAAGGAAAAATATATTTTACATTGATTTCCCCTTTGACATTAAAAATAGAATACTCACACAATGACAACACATGACACTACCTGCTCCTCTGAGAGGTAGCCACCAAACATTAGTCCAGATGAAAGATAGATCCATAGATCCACCAGAATGATGCATCTCCATATGCTTCTAGTTCAAGAAAGGAGGGGCAATGACCCCTAACTTCTCCCGAAGATACTCAAAAGTATCTTTAGGAAGAGCCTTCATAAATATATCAACTATCTGATCCTTCATTGGAACATACTCAAGCTTTACTCCATTCTCCACAACGTTCTCTCTCAAGAAATGATACCCGATAGATATAGTTTTTGTCCTCGATTGCATCACTAGATTCTTTGAAATGTTAATTGCATTTATATTATCACAAAAGATAGAAATGGGATCATCATACACCACTATGATATCTTTCAGTGTTTGTTTCATCCATAGAAATTGTATAGCAAGATGCCACAAATATATACTCGGCTTTAATAGTAGACAAAGAAACCGAATCTTGTTGTTTCCTCAACTAGGCCACCAATCTGCAACCAAGAAAAAATTCACCACCACTTTTACTCTTTCTATCATCTACACATTTGGCCCAATTTGCATTTGTATAAGCGCTTAGTGTAAATTCAATATCCCTAGGATACCATAATCCATAATCTAGAGTGCCATTCAAATATTTGAATATTATTTTAACAGTAGCAACATGTATTTCCTTAGGATCTTCTTGAAATCTAGCCACAAGATAGACAACATGCATTATATCCAGTCTAGTAGCAGTCAAATACAATAGTCCACCAATCATAGATTTATAGTTGCTCTGGTCAGCCTTAGGTGAATCATCATCTTTACCGAATTTGAAACCAGTCACCATAGGAGTACATACCGATTTGGAACCATCCATCCCAAACTTCTTCTACATCTCTTTTACATACTTAGATTGTGAAATAAAAAATCCTTTCTCTATTTGATTAATTTGCAGCCCAAGAAAGAAATTCATCTCTCCAAACATAGACATTTCACATTATTTTTTCATCTCTTTCGCGAACATCTTACACATAGTTTCATTTTCTCCAAAAATAATGTCATCAACATATACAACCACAATCAAGATTTTGTCATTTTCAATTTTAAAATATAGATTACTATCTATTGTACCTTTGTTGAAACCTTGTTGAACCAAATACATGTCTAACCTTACATACCAAGCTCTAGGAGCTTGCTTCAATCCATATAAAGCTTTCTTCAATCTGCACACCATATCTGGTTGATCTAACAACTGAAATCCTTCTAGTTGTTCCATGTAGACCTCTTCTTCTAGCTCACCATTCAAAAATGCAGATTTGACATCCATCTGATAGACCTTGAAATCTTTATGAGCAACAAATGCTAAGAACATCCTCATAGCTTCCATTCTTGCCACCAGAGAAAAATTCTCCTAAAAATCTATGCCTTCTACTTGTGAGTAACCTTTACACACAAGCCTTGCTTTGTTTCTAACCACTTCTCCATTCCCATTCAACTTATTTATGAATACCCACTTTAATCCAATTATATTTTTATTTGTCAATCTTGAGACCAATTCCCAAGTTTGATTCTTCTTGATCTACATAAGTTCTTATTTCATAGCTTTCATCCAATTTTCATCTTTACATGCTTTACTTACAATCTTCAGTTCAATCTCAAAAATTAAACATAGATTTACTTCAATAGCAGTAGCTCTACTTCTTATCAATACACCTTTTGTCTTATCTCCAATGATCTGACTTTTTGAATGATTCTTTTGTTCTTCCACAATTTCTTCAATTCTTACACAATCAGGTTCATCAGATACATATCCATCAATATCCATTAAATTCTTCATTGTTTCATCAACCTTGACATTTTCACTTTATACAATCTTTTTCAATCTTTTATTGAAACATCTATAAGCTTTTCTTTTAGTAGAATATCCAAGAAAAATTCCTTCATCACTTCTTGCATCAAACTTTCCCAAAGGTTATTCATCTCTTCTAATATAACATTTGCTTCCAAATACCTTGAAATACTTAACAGTAAGAATTCTTCCATACCATAGCTCATAAGGGGTCTTTGTACTATTTTATCTTGCTTGAACTCGATTGAATACATAAACAATAATATGAATAGCTTATCTCCAGTAAACTTCTAGTAAACCAGCCTCAGTAACCATTGATCTAGCAGCCTCTTGAATTGTTTTGTTCTCTCTTTCAACAACTCCATTCTATTGAGAAGTTCTTAGAGAAAATAACTATCTCTTTATTCCATGCACTTCATAAAACATTAAACTCATGGGAGGTGAATTCTCCACCTATGTTAACCCTTAAACATTTTGTCCTCAAATTCACTTCATTTTCAACCATAGCTTTGAATGTCTTGAATCTATCTAATGCATCAAATTTCTCTCTAAGAAATGTAACCCATGTTATCTAGAATAATCATCAATCAAAACCATAAATTACCTTTCACCTTGTAGACTTCTCACTCTTGTAGGACCTTAGAGATCTGTATGAATTAAATCTAGTAGTCCAGTAGTAGATTGTTCCTTTGATATGTAATGGCTTCTTGTTTGCTTTCCAAACTTACAATTCTTGCAAATTTCATTAACATGATTTGTAATCCTTGGTAAATCTATCACGACTTGAACTGCACTAATCCTTGCCAAGTTATAAAAATTCATGTCACATTCTCCGATGCCACAACCAACTATCATTAATCTGAGTCATAAAGCATCTTCCAGTAGCACCCTTAAGTTGATAGATATTTCCTTCAGATTTATTTTCTGCAGCAATCATTGTTTTGGATCTCACATCTTTCATCCTCAAATACAAGATTATATCCTTTACTGCAGATCTGTCCAACACTCACAATATTATGCCTTAAACATTTTAACATAGTAGACATCATCAATATTATTCTTTCCGTCAAAATTGCTAAACCTATCCCACAGATTTTAGCACCAGTATCATCTCCAAACATAACCAAGCCTCCATCATATTTCTCAAGTTGAACAAACTTACTCTTATCACCAGTCATGTGATGTGAACAACCAATCTCAACAACCCAATAATTCTTTTCATGTTTAGTATGTAGGGCAAAGATTATAGTACCTTATTTTTTCTCTTTCTCTAGAGGGCATTCCTTCACCTGTATTTTAGAATTAGCAGAAGTAGGTTCATCCTTCATAGCTAAGAACAAGCATCCATTGTCATCAGGATCTTCATAATCGGGTAAAAGCACAAAGCTGTGTCACACTTTCGACCAAATAAATAGCTCCAAGTGAACTATTTTTGGTTGAATAGGTTTGGATTGAAACCATGTGGTGTATGCATGGCACATGGGGTTTTGGCCGAAACCAAAAAAATAATTTTTTTCTTTTGCCACTTTGAAATTGGCTTATTTTATGTGTGGGTTTTCTATAGAAAGGGTTTTGGCTGAAACCCTTTCAGTTGAAACTGTCTAGTTGGCAGCCAAATCAGCTTTTTTCAAAATTTTCGTAAAGATTCAACTTTGGTAGAATATTTCTTCATTCAGAATGATTTTTCTGCAAAAAAAGTAAAATACCCTTTTGTAGAGCTCGGAGTGGTAAATCCAAATATATATTTTTTAATATTTTGAATAGTTTTAATATATTTTATTTTTAAAATAATGCAAGTAAGTTGCTAAAATTTAAAAAAAGGCTAATTAGAAATTAAAAACAAAATAGTAAAACATATTAATTTTAAAAAATATATATATGGGGCACAAGAGGAGAGAGTCTTCTTCAAATTGGTATAATTTGTTTTTTGAAAATGATTAAAAAAATAGACAATAGTTGACGACCTGTGAAAATTGTCAAATTATGACAAGTTTGACTTTAAAACATTATTACAAGAAAAATATACATCAAAATTTGATTTTTTTTTTCCATGGACAAGATATTCAAGTTACCTATTTGGAGAAAAAAAATTAGGGAGAAATGAAGTTGTATTCAATTTGTTTCTTCACGGCCCGTGAAGTCACTTAAAAAAAAAAATCCAGCATTCCAAAATCTATCCTTAAATTGATAAAAACATAATGAAAACTGTGATCCCTAAATGTCTATCCTATTCTAAAATGCAAAAAAAATATTATGCACTAATGGAAGAACACAAAAGATACACCTCAATATTAGCCTAAGGACTGATAACACAAAGAAAGAAGATGAAATGAAGACAATAAATGATTATACCTTTGTGCTATTGAATACCTTGGTTGGCCCTCGATGTTTGAAAGCTTGTGTGCTCCTTGGATGGCTATGGAGATGGCTAGATGCAAGATGAAGAAGATGATAAAATGCAAAGGCTAATAGCTAAATGACTTGGTTAGATGATGAGAGAAAATGCTTGCAAGTTGAGTAATCAAATTGGTAGCATAAGGGTGCAAATGGCTAAGTGTTGTAAATGGAAAAATGGCAAGAGTTTGGTATCAAATGCATAAGGCCCCTAAATGAGATAAAAGAGGGGGTATTTATAGAGGAATTTTAATTCTATAGAGAATTCAATGGTTGAGATTACACCAACAAGGCCAAGATGGAGGGCTATGGTGAGTTGAGGACTCACAAGCCCTCACATCTTGACATGTGGAATGTGAGATGGCCTAGAATGAAATGATGTGGATGTAACATGGAAGGAAGGTACATGATGTGGAGGAAGGACAAGTACCTTGGAAAATGGATTGTGTGACCTCTTAATGATCACATAGGGAAGAGGAGAATCTTGGGTGAATAAAAGTGAATTAAAAAGTCACATGATTGGGGAATCTTGTCGATAAGACAAGGTTCCAAAAGGAGAGGTGGAAAGAACTTTGGATAAAACAAAGTCCTTAAAAAGGTAAGTACTTACCCACATGTGAATTGATGTGACAAGTCAAATATTCTAGAAGACTTTAGCACATGTGATGTGACAAGTCAAAGGTTCCAGAATTTGCATGGGGAAGAGAAGATTCCTTGGAAGAATAAAAGTGAATTAAAAATTCACATGGGGAAGAGAGGAGCCGTGGATGAATAAAAAAGAATTAAAAATTCCTTGGGGGATGGGGAGAGTTGACCAAGGTATTGATTAGGCTTAATTGGTTAGTAATTAGAAGATAATTAGTGGTTAACAAAGGTTAGGAAGCCAACTTGCAAAAGTTCGATGATGTGACATGTCTTAATCAAGGATTAGACATGTGCACATCTCTAATGATGAGATTAGAAGATGGATTAAGATTAAAGAAAAGGATGTGACATGTGAGGAATTAAATAAATTTCATATTTATTTAATTCATTTGGTGAAAAGGAGAATAAAGGGTAAGGTATTTAATTATTTAGAAGAATTAGGGGTATTAATTAAATAATAGTGATATTACTTAATTAATGCAAATAAGAGGATATTAGATGAAAAGGGATAAATTTTGACAAATGCAAGTGTCCAAATTTAGGTGTCTACATTTTTCCCCTCTTTGAGATGGTGTTACAAAGTATCATCATTTCAAAGAATATTAAAACATAGAACCCAGAAGAAGATAGTTAGATTGGAAAAGATGTCTCAATCATCAACAGAGTGATTGGGAAGAAATATGATTGGAATGAAGATGAAGATTAGGGATTGAGGATGTCCCCTTGAGAGGACATGCGGGTTCAAGAGAACACGGGTGTGCTCTCGAAATGGAGGAGACAATGAAAGGGAAGAGGATGTGAAGTGATGGATAAGAAAGGATGATAAGCGATGTGAGATGATGAGAAGCACAAATGGATGGAAGGACAAGAGGTGATGTTGCCCCAGTCAAGCTTGGGTTGATGATGGATGAAGTGTTGTCGATGAGGAAATGGTATATCCCAAGACAACACAAAAGGATAGGGAAGGACATGTCCCGATGAGAGCGTTGTTGATGAGGGAAGGATACATCCCAAAACAACACAAGGATAGGGAAGGATACATTTCATTGATGATGATGATGATAGTTTTGTTAATGAGGGAAGGATACATCCCAAAACAACACAAAAGGATAGGGTAAGATACATCCCGAGGATGGAAATGATGATTATGAGGATGATTGGATCAAGGCTTGTAGCAAGGCTAGGAACCAGACCAAGAGTTTGATTAGATGATTTGTGCTTAAATTAAATGGATGAGGATGGGGGATATATGCATGATGACGGAATGGAAATGAAATGCAATCCTAATGCAATTTTCCATCTTCGGAGCACTAAATTTTCTATAGCATAAGACACCAAGTGCTAGGGTATGAAGAACCAAGGAAGATTAGTGTCCAATGCATAAAACAAACACAACAAACAGGAAGGTTATTCCAACACCCCAAAGTCACGAAGACCTCAATCGAACCAGGTATTGGAATAACCACAAGCACAAAAGGATGCCCCAGCATAACACAAGACCTTGGGGATCTTGGTGGGTACTACGTGGGACAACCAAGAAGACAACAACAAAACAAAAAAAGATCAAGATATGCCCCTATGTTGACTAGTCAGAGCACACCATAATATGATAGATCATGGCATCCATGACAAGTGATGATAGGGAGCTCGAAGGATAAACCAAAGCCAAAAAAATCAAAATATCATAATCAATTTCAAACGTCCCTTTCCATAGGATCAAGAGGATGGATGGGGTTGATGAGGTCTATTAGGAAGGATGCATCCTATTGAGACCGAAGATGTAGGATAGATGGGTTGATCGACATGACGTAGGATACCAGAAACCAATTGGATCTCATGATACAAATGACCTTTGTTTTTAAGCACCAACTAGGATAGGGACATACTTAATGACATGACAAGACACAAGACAACAAAACCCTAAAGAACTAGGGGATTAAGGGTTGATCAAAGATCAGCCTTGCCTACGTGAAAGCGTAGAGCCCTCGTAGTTTGATAAATGACCATGGATAAAAGTAGAAAGAGGATAATGGACAGCATGATGGAGGATGTAGATCGGAAAAATACCCTAGGGGCAGACGAAATGATTTAGCCTTGCCTAAGTTAAAGCGTAGGGGAAACGTAGTTTAATACAAGGCCAAAGACAGATGATGGAGGATGACAAGACAAACAAAAGATAGAGCCCCAGGGATGGATCAAATGATCAACCTTGCCTACATGAAAGCGCATGGACAACGTAGTTTGACATGAGACCAATGACAAACAACGGATAAGGGATGATGAGAGGACCATGATAAGGAGATACGATGATGGAGCTGATATGATGAGCCAGGATAGGCCATGTGGATGGGATGGTTAATATTTGTAAGATGAAGCTCAAGGATGGGATAGTTATCCAAATCATCAAAAGGTGAAGTGGGAGGATGAGATGATGGATAGATGAGAGATGAATAAATGATAAGATATAAGATATATGTAGGAAATAGATAGGAGTGATGATAGTGAAGTGGTGGGGCATTGGATTGCAAGAGGGTAGCCTATAGCTAGATACCAATGACAAGGGATTAGGAGATGGAAGGGAAGATAGAGGGAAATGGATGGATTGATAATGATGGGGAGATAGAAGGATAAGGATTTGGAAGGATGGAATGGATGTGCAGATAGAGGGATGGGTAGATAAGGATGAAAGGATGAAAAAGGACTAGTGGATGAGAGTATAGGAAGATAAGGATGTGGTAGATGGAAGGAATTACTAGATGGATAAAGGGATGGGGAGATAAGGATGGGAAGGATGGAGACATGGAAAGGATTACTTGGAGGGATGGATGGACGATGTCTCCAAGGACTCTATTGCAAATAACAAGATCCCCCACTCTAGATGTGTCAAGCATGATGAGGCAAGAGGGATAGTAGGATGGGTGGATAAGGGAGTGAGATGGGCAATGGAAGAGAGATAGAGGTGGATAGGATGCATGGACAATGGAAGATAGACAGAGGAGGATAAGGAATATGATGGCATATGGATGAGGGGAATTTATGCCAAGAGGTATCCAAAGCATGTATATGTGTTTTCCCCTATCTAGGTCAAGATCACAAGGAAGATGGAGGGACTAGGGGAAGATAGGTAGATGTATGAGATGGAGAAAAAGAATGTGTAAGTGGATGTTGCCCCCAATCGTGGAAGTAGACTGGATGGGGGATTTATGCATGATGCATATTTGCCAAATTTTCATCATGGTACTTATCCAAGGCGCTTGTTTGCCAAGTTTTCACCATTGGACGAATTATTTTCTCTTTACTATTTTCGTTTTTTTTTTTCTTTGTTTTTTTTTCTTTTTTATTTTTTTGGATTTTTCTGACTATCGGGACTTTTCGGACATAAATACAGATGGAGATGGATAAGCATAGAGATGAATGTATAAATGGATGCAGAAGACATATGATAAAGGGGATGGATGAAGGACTCAAGCATCAAGTTCCAAATGAGGTAATAAGAGCCCATGTGTAAAGTGACCATTGGATGTTGGTACAACCTTATTAGAATGGATGGATTATGCAAGAGGATGGATTAAAGGGATTTCATGTGGGAGATAGGTGGGATAAGGGATGGGATACTAGAAGGTGTATGGATGAAATGATGGAGTGGATGTGTGATGGGGGAAGGCGTTCAAGACCAACATTGGCACGTGTGGTGGATGTGAAATGATAGGAGGGTGGATGGATGGAGAATGTAGTGATAATGGAGGTGTTGGGATAGTGAATTTTGAGATGTAAGGACCCAAAACAGATTTAGGAGATGGAGGATGCGAATTATTAGCTTTGGGATTAGAAACTTTGGATGTCATCATGGATGTTTCATTTGAAGGCATTGCCTCTTTTTTCTATGGGATCCACATGGTTTTTATTTTTGCTTTAGTGGGCCTTTGTGGCCATTTGGATTGATTTGGAGTTTGGAGTTTATTTTTATCAACATTTCTTGTGAAGAGGACATGAGGAGCTTTAGATTCATGTGGATGTTTGGATTTATACATTTTGGCTTTAGCATCCAAAGTGCTTTTAGTAGCGATGGGATGGGTATGGAGAGATGGATGATGTGGAGAGGATGTGGATGGAGAGATAGAAGTAGGATTTTGATGAGGATGTGTGGATGAAGGATGCGAGATAGCATGCATAGAGGGGTGTCGTTGTTGATCTTGATTAGGATTTATGAAGTTATAATTTTTATGCTATGTACTAGGGATAGGTCATGGATGAATAGGATAAGATGGAGGGGGTGATGTTGGGATATAAGGGCCCAAAATGGACTTTATATATGGAGGATGTGTGGGGTTTGGTGGAGGGATATAAGGACCCAAAGTAGATGCAGTGGATGATGAATGAATGATGGTGGATGGAGGGACATAAGGTCCCAAAATGGACTTAGAGGATGAAGGAGGAAGATGGATGGTTGTTTTGAGGTAATATGACAGGGGAGGGGGATGGCGATGAATGTTTTGGTAGAATGATGGGAAGTACCTCTTGTGCCTTTGGAAGAGAATTTTTTAGGATGTATGGAGGTTGTACCAACATTTTTGGAGTGTGATTCTTGGGAGATATATCCAAGACCTTGTGTACCTTGATGTTCTTTGATTGGGATGGGCTCTAAAGTACCTTGCTTATGAAGGCCTAAACCTTTTCCTTGATAGTTCATGTTCTGGAGCATGTGATCTATGGTAGGATGCTTATTCTTTTGGAAGAATGATGTGATTCCGTTAACAGGTGGAGTGGGAAGGGTGGTGCCCATACTTTGTTTTTCTTCTGCAAGAAGACCACCATGGATGAGTGTAATGTTGCCAAGGTGATATAAAAGTGGGGTTGGGGTGACAATGCTAGGCAATGATGGAGGATCATACAATGGAGATGAGGGGATATTAGCATTAGGAGGAATGAGTGGTAAGGGATCAAGAGAGTTATTAGGTGGTATGACATGATCCAGATTGATGGTAGTGGGTGATAAGGGCTCATGGGATGGAGTGATTGGATCTTGAGTGTAAAGGGGATCATGGGATGGAGCGAATGAGCTAGTGTGATCTTGAGATGGAGTAAATAGGATGGTAGGATCAGGATTCGAATGAGGAGAGGGGGCATGAGATGGAATGGAAGGATGACTATGTTCTTGAGATGGAGTGGATAGGATGGTAGGATATGGATTTGGGTGAGGAAAGGAATCATGAGATGGGATGGATGGGGGACTATGATCTTGGGATGGAGTAGATAGGATGGTAGGATATGGATTTGGAGGAGGGAATATGCTTGTATGCTTTGGATCAAGCCCTTGGAATGGCTCATCATGTGTGGGAGGCATGATGACGAAGGATTGTTGGAGGGATTCCTTAGGTGGGGGAGGTGGGAGGATGGAGGATTCATGAAGGTCATGGGATGAAAGTTCAGTAATATTAGGACTAGGAGGAGGGGATTGGATGTCTCCAATAGATTGGGTGGATCTAGCAGTAGAAGATGGGGATTCGATGGATTTGATGGGTTTGACAGGATCAACCATTTGGATGGTGTTAGGAATGGTAATGGGAGTGATAGGTGTAGGATGGAGGATGGTCGCATCACTAGTGACTATACATGATAGAGTGGGAGGGCACTATTTCACAACCTCAAGATGTGGGTTTGGGGATGTCTCTTTTGTCATGAGTCCTTGGGCAACATTTGGGAGGGATGTAGGATTAGGTGGGGTGATGGGAATGGATGGGGGATTAGGGATGGTTGGTAGACTAGGGTTAGGGATTGGAGGATTAGATGAGTAAATGGGCTTGGATGGTGGACTAGGAGGAGATGGACGATTGGGGTTAGATGAGGGGATGGGAATGGATGGAGGATTAGGAATTGGTGGATTAGGATTAGATGTAGAACTAAGAGGAGATGGAGTATTATGATTAGATGAGTGGATGGATTTTGATGGAGGACTAGGAGTGGTTGGAGGACTAGGTGTGTGATGATTAGACGGAGGATTAAGATATAATGTGGTGAAAGGGGGAGTGATGTAAGAGGATGCAGATGCTGGATTAGGTTGGGAAGATTGGGATGATGGGTAATAGAAGGAAGATGTGGATAATAGATTAGGATGAGAAGATTGGGATGATGTATAATAGTAGGAATATGTGGATGATGGATTAGGATGGGGAGATGTGGGTGGCGGATTCTCGTAGGAGGACATGGATGGAGGATTAGGATGGAAAGATGTGGAATTAATGTAAGGATATTGGGATGGAGGATTGTGATAGGAAGGTGTGGATGTTAGATTAGAATGGGAAGTTTGAGGTGGGGGACTACCATAGGAAGACATGTATGGTGGGTTGGCATAGAAGGATATGGATGATGGATTAGGATAAGGGGATTGAGATGGTGGATTTGTGTAGGAGGGTGCGGGTGTTGGATTAGGATGGGAAGATTGGGATGGTTGATTAAGGTAGAGGTATTGAGATTGTTGACGGTGGTAAGTATAGGAGTATGGGGATGGTGGATTACTATAAGAGGATGTAGATGTTGGATAGGATAGAGGTGGAGAGGGATGAAGCAAAAAATTGACATGGATCTAATGACCCAAAAGTGCAGAATGCATTCCCTTAACACTAATACAACAAAGGAAAAGAGCATAAACAGGTTCTAATAGCTTTCTAAACTTACTTGAGATGAATACAACCAGTAAAATAGATAACATAATTAAGCAATCACAGTTGACACAAGATGTACATGGGAAAACCTTTACAGGTAAACAATTCACCACACAAAGTCAAGACAATTGTATTACAGTAACAAAAATAGTTACATATAATGTTCAGTCTTCTCTGATCAGCTCACAGCAGCACTCACTTATTCTATCTCACTGTTACAATGTTATGCTCTAACATACAGTTCAAAGAAATTCTTTCATTATTGTACTCGACTTACAAATTCATACGTTGCAATCAATCTCATCAATCAGGCGCCAACCATCAAGTTCAGGAATCAAACATCCAATCATGCAATCGATCTGCCCATACCGATCTCTCTGCATCGAGCCACCCAAGAATTAATGCCATCACCTAAATCGGGTCCTATTCGCCAGCCTAAGTCAGCCTGCAATTACTGTTGTTGCCACAAATGCCTTTAGCCAACCAAATTGCAGTCAAAATGCCATGTGTCCACCTTGCATTCATTGTCACTCTTTGACTCTGAGTCCAACTCGGTCAAACACTGGTATGAGCCCATCCGACCCATCCAAGTCACTATCGCTCTACCATCGAGCTAAGATGACCCACCTACGGTAAAGCGGTGAGCACTGGCGAGCTCCCTCAAGCTTCCCCACGCTACCATCAAGTCGAACCGACCCATCCGGGGTGTGGCGATTTGGCCAACTGAACCTGTCCATGGCTTGCCCGCACTACCAGAGCACCAACCGAGTCGGCCCGCAGTAATGCGGTGAGCTCGATCGAGCTCACCCTTAGACTCCACCGAGCTCATCCACTAACTGTCCTGCGTTACCTCCATTCGGGTTGACACTAGCTACAACAACGAGGTAACCGATCTGAGAGACCACTAGCAGTCAAACTGCATTACCATGGGGGTCGACAGACCACCCCGCGATAGAGCGGTGACCATCAGCCAGATTGCAAGCAGCCCCATCATGATCACCATGGTGAGTGGACCCACCATCCACAATGTGATAGTAATGATCGAGCTGACCCTAGGCGGTCACACTGTGACCACCACAATTAGGGAATTAACCATTCGCAACATGGCAATAGCCAGAGAAACAGGCTTACCGAAGCCAACTTCAGCCACCATGGTTAGGGACAAGACTGTGAGCGTTAAAGAGGTGACCGCTACCCTTCCATCATCATACTGCCAAGGTAAGAGAAGACCGCCGCGGTAAAGCAATTGAGGCTAAGATGAGGCCAGGCACGGTACGACGGTAAACAATAGAAACAGAAGAATTTCACCAAGGCAAGAAAATAAGGGCTTCAAGCTGGAAGTTGAGACACATTTTCTCAACAAGCTCCCACTTGGCGAACACTTCCAGCTTCCCCATGACTTGAATAAACTATTGTCTGTCATAGGCCCCAAGGCCAATTGATTATGTACACCATATGAACTTGTCTGTGCTAACTGGCTTTGTTAAAGCATCTGCAACATTCTTCAAGGTGTCCACCTTTTCTAGTGCCATCTTCAACCATATCCCTCATGAAGTGATATTGCACATCAATGTGCTTGGTCCTGGCATGAAAGGTCAGATTCTTTGCCAAACAAATGGCACTCTGACTGTCACAAAAAATAGTGATCTGCCCTACATTAAATCCAATGTCTGAACATAAACTCCTTAGCCAAACAACCTCCTTACAGGAATGAGTTGTAGCCATGTACTCTACCTCTGTCGTGGATAAAGCAACTATAGCTTGTCGCTTGCTCATCCAACTGATTGCTCCATCATTAAGCATGAAAGTATATCCACTGGTGGATTGCTTGCTGTCAATGTCCCCTGCCCAATCTGAGTCAACATACCCATGAATGTTGAGAGTCCTATGTGATGCAACCAAACTACCATGGTAACACAGGGCATAGTCTGAAGTTCCTTTCAAATACCTGAACACTCTCTTCACAACATCCCAATGTGATCTTCCTAGATTTTCCATAAATCGGCTTAGAACTCCCACTGCTTGGGAAATGTATGGTCTTGTATAGACCATAGCATACATCAAACTGCCAACAACACTTGCATAAGGCACATTGGTCGTGTCCTCCATCTCAATAGCAGACTTTGGATAGTCTTCAATGGATAGCTTTGTTCCCTACATGATTGGAACAACAAGTTGCTTGCAATTATCCATGCTAAACCTCTCTAGAACTATTTTCACATACTTACTCTGACTGACCCAAGTCTTTCTGCTACTTTTGTCCCTGGTTATCTCCATTCCAAGAATGTACCTTTCTATACCAAGATCTTTCATTTTGAACTTTGCAGACAACTGAGATTTAAGATCAGAAATCATAGTCTTGCTATTTCCTATGAATAACATACCATCCACGTATAGTGTAATAACAAGCACACGATCATTCTTAGATTTATAATAAATACAATGATCAAATTTTGATCTCACAAAACCAATTGACAACACAAATGTGTCAAATTTATGGTACCACATTCTAGGAGATTGCTTTAAACCATAGAGAGATTTATTTAATTTATAGACCAGATTTTGTTTACCTCTTTCAACAAAATGCTCGGGCTGGGACATGAAGATTTCTTCTTCCAACTCACCATGGAGAAACGTTTTCTTCATATCCATCTATTCAATTTCAAAATCATACACAGCTGCTAATGATAACAGAAATCTGATAGATGTCAGCTTTGCTATAGGGGAAAAAGTATCTCCATAATCAATTCCCTCAATTTGAGAAAATCCCTTTGCAACCAACCTTGCCTTAAACTTCTCAACACTTCAATCAAGGCCTGTTTTCTTTTTGAATATCCACTTACAACCAACAGGCTTTCGCCCTTTAGGCAGTGGTACCAAATTACAGGTTTCATTCTTTTTCAAAGAATTCATCTCTTCATTCATGGCTTGCAGCCAAGAATTCAAATCAGCCATGTTGATTGATTCTTTCACAGTCCTAGGCTCATCAGTGCTGGTAATTAAAGCATAGGCATAGTTCAAATTTAACAGTGAGAAACCATACCTTTTAGGTTGCCTTTTTTCTTGTGTAGATCTTCTTACAGGTTGAGGTTGTTCTTCATCATCAAAACTTCCATAGCTACTTGAGCTCTCCTCAATCTTGGGTACACCATGCAGCTCTTCCCATTCTGGATTTTGGGGAATCTCAACTGCATCCTTCTTCTTGTCACTCTGATTTGTTTCAAGTTGTTGATCACTTACTGAAGGTTTTAGCTCATGATATATCACACTTCTGATGTACAAAACCTTCTTAGTAACAGGGTTTCAAAGCTTGTATCCCTTCACACCAACTCCATAGCCGATGAGAATACACTTGACAACTTTGTTATCCAATTTAGATCTCTTTTCATTTGGCACATAAACATATGACTCGCAACCAAACACATGGACATGCCTCAGAGAGGGCTTCTTACTAGACCATGCTTCCAAAGGCATTTTATCAACAAGAGTAGAGCAAGGAGATCGATTTATTAGATAAGATGTTGTATCCATAGCCTCAGCCCAGAACTTCTACTCTAGACCAGCACCGCTCAGCATACTCCTTGCCTTTTCCATCAACGTCCTGTTCAGCCTTTCAGCAACTCCATTCTTCTATGGAGTCTAAGGCATTGTCTTATGCCTTTTAATTCCATGATCAGTGCAATACCTTTCAAAATCTATAGAACAAAATTCACCGCCATTGTCTGTCCTCAAACATTTAATTTTCCTTCCAATCTAATTCTCTACCAAAGATTTAAATTCTTTAAACTAACTAAACACTTCTGATTTACTTTTAAGAAAGTATACAAATGCCCTTCTCGAATAGTCATCAATAAAAGAAACATAATATCTAGACTTCGATAACGAAGGAAGATTAACTAGACCAAACACATATGAATGAACATAATCCAGTATACCAGAAGATTTATGAGGACTAGAATAAAATGAAACACGATGTTGTTTTCCATAGATACAATGTTCGCAAAAATCGAACTCAAGGTTACAATCATCAAGCCCTTCTACAAGATTTTTATTCTTCAAGGTTTTTAAACCTTTCTCACATATGTGACCAAGTTTACAATGCTAAAGCATAGTCTTCTCAGCTGGGATTTTTACCTCCAAAGCATTTGCAGCCAAAGAAGTGTCTTCATCTTTCTCTACAGGTGCAACATTACTTGACTTTACAGAGGGACTATTATAAAGAACAGGATGTGCATCTAGCTTGTACAAAGTGCCAGTACGAACACCCTTAGCCAGCACCATTGCACCTCTAGCCATTTTACATCCCTTACTTGAAAAAGAAACTTCTACACCAACATCATTTAACTTACTGACAAAAAGAAGATTTCGAGCCAAACCTGGTATGTGAAGTATGCCACTGATACCTTTGACTCTCCTGTCAGGAAACTCAATTCTGACTCTTCCTCTGCCAACTATCTCCAACATTGAATCACTTGCCAAGTACACCTTTCCACCATAATATTGCTCGTATTTAGAAAACCATTCTATATTGGACGTCATGTGAAAGGACGCACTTGAGTCAACCAACCAAACATCATCCGATGCCTGAGTTGTCAAGGTTGCTGCAATAAAGATGTCTACATCACTTTGAGAAGATTCATTGTCATAAGCATTTTTCTTCTTCTTCTTCTCCTTGCATTCCTTCTTGATATGACCAAGTTGCCCATAGTTCCAGCATCTCACCTTGAACTTTTTACTAGGAGACTTCGATCTCCCTACAAATTTGGATTTTGACTTCTTGTCTTTCTTCTTGCCTTTCTCCTTTGGTCTACCTCGAACAACAAGAGCCTCTTTGGCCATCTCAAAAGACTTCCTTCGCATTTCTTCAAACAAGAGTGAAGCAACCATGTCATCCATCTTGAATTCAGTTGTTGTGCTTCCAATAGTCATCACCAAATGATCCCAACTGTCAAGTAATGAACACAACTAGATCATGCAATGATCTTCCTCCTCAGTCTTTACACCTATAGACGCCAGCTGAGTAACACTCATGTTAAACGAGTTCAGATGGTCTGCAACAGATGCACCTTCATCCATTTTCAATTACAACTTCTTCCTCGGGAATAACTTATTTACCAGAGACTTTCCCTGATAAATATCACCAAGCTTCTTCCACAATGAAGTTGCAGACTGCTCCTCATGGATGTTCAAGAGCACAGAATCGGCTAGACTCAGACAAATCAGACCTCTTTCCTTTCTATCAACAAGATCTCAATCCTCTTGCATCGTGCTTTGTGGCTAAGTTTCAGACATTGCTAACCAAAGGTCTCTATCCACCAGCAAGTCTTCCATTTTGAGTTTCCATAACTCAAAGTTTTTGCCATTAAACTTTTCAATATCTACTCTACTAGATGTACTCACCATCTCAAACTGAAACAATTTTTGACAATGCAATACTCCCACTGAAACAGTATTAGCACAAAAAATTGAGCTTTCTCTCAAAGATAACACAACGGGCCATGCTTTGATACCACTTGAAAGGAAAAACTAACATGGATCTAATGACCCAAAAGTGCGAAATGCATTCCCTTAACACTAATACAATAGAGGAGAAGAGCATAAATAGGTTCTAATAGCTTTCTAAACTTACTTGAGATGAATACAACCAGTAAAATAGATAACAAAATTAAGCATTCATAGTTGACATAAGATATACGTGGGAAAACCTTTACAGGTAAAAAACCCACCACACAAAGTCAAGACAACTGTATTACAGTAACAAAAATAGTTGCATACAATGTTCAGTCTTCTCTGATCAACTCACAACAACACTCACTTATTCTATCTTACTGTTACAATGTTATGCTCTAACATATAGTTTGAAGAAGTTCTTTCGTTGTTGTACTCGACTTACAAAGTCATACGTTGCAATCAAACTCATCAATCAGGCATCGACCATCAGGTTCATAAATCAAACATCCAATCACGCAATCAATATGCCCATACCGATCTCTCTGTATCGAGCCACCTAGGCATTAATGCCATCACCCAAAATGGGTCATGTTCACCAGCCTAAGTCAGCTTGCAATTATTGTTGTTGCCACAAATGCCTTTGGCCAACCAAATTGTAGTCAAACTACCACATGTCCACCTTGCATTCATTTTTGCTCTTTGACTCTGAGTCCAACTTGGTCAAACACTGGTCTGAGCCCATCCGACCCATCCAAGTCACTACCACTCTACCACCGAGCTAAGACAACCCACCTGTGGTAAAGCGGTGAGCACTGGTAGCTCCCTCAAGCTTCCCCACACTACTGCCAAGTCAAACCGACTCGTCCACGATGTGGTGGTTTGGCCAACTGAGCTCGTCCATGACTTGCCTATGCTACCAGAGCACCAGCCGAGTTAGTCCACGGTAATGTCATGAGCTTGACCGAGCTCACCCTTAGACTCCACCGATCTCATCCACTAACTATCCTATGCTACCGCCGTCCAGGTTGACACTAGCCGCAGCAACGATGTAACCAGTCTGAGAGACCACTGGTGGTCAAACCGCACTATCGTGGGGGTCGAAAGACCACCCCATGGTAGAGCGGTGACCATCAGCTAGACTGCTAGTGACCTCACCATGATCACCGTGGTGAGTGGACCCACCACCCACGGTGCGACGGTAACGGCTGGGCTGACCGTAGGCGGTCACACCACAACCACCGTGGTTAGGTACTTAACCGTTCGTGGCACGATGATAGCTAGAGAAACAGGCTAACCAAATCCAACCGCAGCCACTGCCATTAAGGACAAGACTGTGAGCGGTAAAGAGGTGACCGCTACCCTTCCACCGTGGTACCACCAGGGTAAGAGAAGACTGCCGCGGTAAATTAGTTGAGGCTAAGATAAGGCCTTGTGCGATACGGCGGTAAATAGCAAAAACACAAGAATTTTTCCAAGGCAAGAAAACAAGGGCTTCAAGCTAGAAGTTGAGACACATTGTCTCAACAAGGGAGGACATGATGAATATGTCGATGATGAGAATGTTGGATATCCCTTATCAAGGGTAGCATAAGGACTGTTAGTAGATTCAGATGAAGGCATGGTGGGATAGTTCGAAGGAGTAGTTGGATTTTGGGAGGTGATTGGAGAGAGCTTTCTAGCAATGATAGCATCAAGGGGATCTATATAATACTCTTCATGATCAACAAGACTTTCATTATCGTCGTCAACATAATTAGGATTTCCTTTCAGTACTATTATTGGTCGTGTGAGAGGGGGATAAGGATTCATGATGGATACAAAACATATATGGATTGAGAAGATGGAGGGGACTAAATGATGGAACAATAAATAGGATGGATTGGAGGAAGATGCAGGTGCACTAGAGCTCAAGTTGGGATATTGGATTAAAGCTCAGATTCAGATGATGGGATGAGGGAACGACAATTGAAATAGGTAGATAGATACTCAGAATGGGTGAATGGATACCTGAAGCAAGAGAATGACACTCAAAATGGGAAAACATGTTGTTGGAATAGGTGAATGGATTCTCAGAACGGGTGAACAATCGGTTGGAAAGAGGGAATGATAGCTTAGACCGGGCAAATGGATACTTGGAATGGATAGACGGATGGTCGGGATGAGTAAACGAGTACTTCGGACAAGGGAACAACACTCGAAACAACCAAAATAGGTTGTCGAAATGGGTGAACGACTTTCCGGAATGGGTGAACAGTTGGTCGAAAAGACAGAATGAGAAAATGGATACTCTGAATGGATGGATGGATGGTCAAGATGAGTAAACAGGTACTCCGAACAAGGGAAAAACACTCAGAATGGGAAAACAAGCTATCAAAATAGGTGAACGACTTCCCAGAACAGGTGAATAGTTGATCAAAAAGAGGGAACAATTACTCAAAATGAGCAAATGGATACTCAGAATGGACGGACGGATAGTCAAGATGAGTAAACAGGTACCTCAGACAAGGGAACAACACTCTAAATGGGAAAACAGGTTGATGGGATTGATTCCACTAGTCATATTTGGAAGCTAGATTTGCTTATTATTTATTTGCCAAATTTTTACTATAGAGGGGCAAACTTTCCCTTCTGAGGTGGATTTTCCCTCACAGAGGGGCAGATTTTCCCTCCTGTGATAGAAGGGAAAAGAGGGGAAAATTTGCAATAAACAATTATACCTTTGTGCAGTTGAAACCCACTGGGCATGCCAGAAATGTGATCCTTAAATGTCTATCCTATTCTAAAATGCAAAACAACTATTATGCACTAATGGAAGAACACAAAAGATACACCTCAAGATTATCCTGAGGAATGATAACACAAAGAAAGAAGATGAAATGAAGACAATAAATGATTATACCTTTGTGCTATTGAATCCCTTGGTTGGCCCTCGATGTTTGAAAGCTTGTGTGCTCCTTGGATGGCTATGGAGATGGCTAGATGCAAGATGAAGAAGATGATAAAATTCAAAGGCTAATAGCTAAATGACTTGATTAGATGATGAGAGAAAATGCTTGCAAGTTGAGTAATCAAATTGGTAGCATAAGGGTGCAAATGTCTAAGTGTTGTAAATGGAAAAATGGCAAGAGTTTGGTATCAAATGCATAAGGTCCCTAAATGAGATAAAATAGGAGGTATTTATAGAGGAATTTTAATTCTCTAGAGAATTCAATGGTTGAGATTAAACCAACAAGGCAAAGATGGAGGACTATGGTGAGTTGAGGACTCACAAGCCCTCACATCTTGACATGTGGAATGTGAGATGGCCTAGGATGAAATGATGTAGATGTGAGGTGGAAGGAAGGTACATGATGTGGAGGAAGGACAAGTACCTTGGAAAATGGATTATGTGACCTCTCAATGATCACATAGGGAAGAGGAGAATCTTGGGTGAATAAAAGTGAATTAAAAATTCACATGATTGGGGAATCTTGTGGATAAGACAAGGTTCCAAAAGGAGAGGTGGAAAGAACTTTGGATAAAACAAATTCCTTAAAAAGGTAAGTACTTACCCACATGTGACTTGATGTGACAAGTCAAAGATTCTAGAAGACTTTAGCACATGTGATGTGATAAGTCAAAGGTTCTAGAATTTGCATGGGGAAGAGAAAATTCCTTGGAAAAATAAAAGTGAATTAAAAATTCACATGGGGAAGAGAGGAGCCTTGGATGAATAAAAAGGAATTAAAAATTCCTTGGGGGATGGAGAGAGTTGACCAAGGTATTGATTAGGCTTAACTGATCAGTAATTAGAAGATAATTAGTGGTTAATGAAGGTTAGGAAGCCAACTTGCAAAAGTTCGATGATGTGACATGTCTTAATCAAGGATTAGACATGTACACATCTCTAATGATGAGATTAGAAGATGGATTAAGATTAAGGAAAAGGATGTGAAATGTGAGGAATTAAATAAATTTCATATTTATTTAATTCATTTGGTGAAAAGGAGAATAAAAGGTAAGGTATTTAATTATTAACTAAATACCTTAGGGATATAGAAGAATTAGGGGTATTAATTAAATAATAGTGATATTACTTAATTAATGCAAATAAGAGGATATTAGATGAAAAGGGATAAATTTTGACAAATGCAAGTGTCCAAATTTAGGTGTCAACAAAAACAATTTTTTTAAAATTTGAAAAATTACTGGACTAAACTTCATCAAAAGTTCTACATTTCATTAGTTTACACCATTTTGAAATTCAAAACATAAAGACCACTTTTATGTGGTTGAATTTCATAATTTCTTTTGTTGTCAATTCCTTTATAAAGTGTGACACAGGTTTGTGCTTTTACCCAATTAGAATCCTCATCGGATATACTAGCATTCTCATTCACATAATATGTTATGTTGTTCTTCTTACCTTTCTTTTCTTTCTCATAGATTTGTTTATTCCTCTTAGCTCTTTTTGGATACTTTGCGACATAATGACCTATCTCTCCACAACTAAACTTTTAAAGGGTAACTTACCTTCATACTTGTCAGAGCCTTTCCTCATCCTTCTCACAAAGTTAGCTTCTACTTCATTAAGATTTTCTTCATCCGGATCTTCAGCTTTTGTAGCCTTAAAAGTGTCTCTAATTTGAATCCATTTCTTAAATTTGGTTTCCTCATCTTATAGGATGTCTAAGATCCCAACAACAGATCTTTAGTGTAAATCTTATAATCTATACTATGTTTTATAGCACATACCTTTTCATTGTAAGCATCAGGGAGAGGTCTAAGAATCTTGCTTACAATCCTAGTTTCATCTACAATAGCACCAAGTCATCGCATCCTAGGTACTATCTCATCCAATCTTTGTACATAAGCTTTAACATTCTCATCTTCAGACATATGTAGGAGCTCAAACCGTGTCTCCAAATTTTGCAATTTTACCTCTTTGACTCTTTCGTTACCTTCATGCGCCCTTTCCAAAGCATCCTAGACTTCCTTAGTAGCCTTCAAATTTTGACCCTTAATCAACTCAGAATGTACAAAACTATTCTTCAAAATTCACTTGGCCTTATTGTTCACTTCATATGTTTTGATCTCATTATTCGTACTCGGACCATTAGTAGGAGGAGTATAAGGATTCTTGTAAGCTTTCTCCACATCATATCCATAATACTCCAAATATTATTCCATCAATATTTTCCAAATAGAATAATTATTTCCATCGAACCTCAAATAATTATAAGTAACTTTTCCAGCCATCCCAAACCTTCCTTAAGCGGTTAAGCTCTTCTCCAAGGAACCAAGCTCTGATACCAATTGTTGAACAAGACAACTGAGAGGGGGGGTGTAAATCAATTGTTACAAATTTAAACCTTAATTCATTCATTGGAACTAATCCTTAACACTACTTAAATGATTTAGACATTAAGTGCAAGTACAAAAATTGAAAACCATGACACAAACACAACAACACCAAGTTTACATGGAAAACCCAATGAGAGAAAAACCACGGGGAGGATTAACTCACACTAGAGAATATCAAAATGGATTACAAAAGGCTCACTTCTTGAGATGTAAGGCTCATTGCCAACACAAGGACTCATTGTCTCATGAGTCAAGATTCACTGTCCAACAAGGCTTACAACTTGGAGGGCTCATAGCCACAAAGATATAAAGAGGATAAAAGAGATATGTTACAAAGAGAAGACAATCTCAATGAAACAAAGAAATCCACCACAACTTTCTCAACCACTTGAAGACATGCATGAATGATAGAGTACACCTTTAGCTCACTACTTCCAAAAACCTAGCATTTAGGCTTTGCACTGATCTGCCACACTCACATCACACAAACTCACTAATTCCCATCTATCTGCTCTATTTCTTTGCACTTATCTCTTTCTTTTTCTTCTCTTTCTTCACCACTAACTCATCCTATATGTATACCATCTTCAACTTTGAAACATATCCAAAGTTGGCCATACAACATTAAATTCAAATTAGGTTGGCACCAAAACATCCTAGGGTGGAATTAGAATAAGAGTGAACCAAACACATGCTTGATAAGGATCCAAATAGATCCAACACGCTTCATCAACTCCAAAGATAGTGTTCAACACAAGGTCAACCAAACTAGTGTAAAATATATAGAGAAATTAAGCATGAACCTTCCATACCAAAATTATCTCCAATACAATCATAGCAACTCATCTCTAGAACCGCAAGTCATAAGACTTTACCAAAGAGAAATTCAGACACAATATTTCCCTCGGATCTCAACCAAAACCACAAAAAACCATAGTTCACAACTAGTGAACATAATTCACACTGTACAATGAATCAATAGCCAAAAATATTGATATAGCAGATTTCAAAAACCACGATCAACATATCCGAACCACACAAACATAGGAGAAAATCCCGAAGCAAAATCCAAAGCAACCACTAAACACTTGCAACCTTTCTTCAATACAATTTTCTCAATATCCTCGACATACACAACCAATAACTTGCAACCATGACATTAATGACAATAGAAACCAGTTGATAACCAATTGACCAATTGACATTAATGTCAACACCATCATTCTTTTCATTCTTGCAACATTAGGGTAAATGCAAAAAGATGAGTCCACGAAATGTGGAAGTTTTTAATAAACAGGATCTCATTTAGGTTCAGGGTCCCGAGTCTAAAACAGGATCCCATTTTAAAATGGCCCATTAAAAAATGGGTCATTAAAAAACGAGATCCTATTTCTAAAAAAGCGAAATCTCATTTTTAAGAAATGGGATCCCAATTTTTTTAAAAACGAGATCCTGTTTTTTAACAGTCTGTTTTTGAACAGGTCATTAAAAAATGAGATCCTGTTTTAAAATAGACTGTTAAAAAATGGGATCTCGTTTTTTAACAGCCTATTTTAAAACGAGATCCTATTTTTAATGACCTATTTCATAAAAAAAAATTATACTTTTAAGAAACGGGATCTCGTTTTATAGAACAGAATCCCATTTTTAAAATGGGATCCCATTTTGTTTAAGTATAAAAATATATATATTTTTATGAAACTAGATCCCGTTTTAGAATGGGGTCCCATTTTTATTTTTTTTTAAATTGGTCATATTTTTGCTTTATTTTTCGGTTCAGAAAAAGGCTTGCAGACCCAAACCTAAGCTTTGGACCTAGTTTGACCTGCAAGTTGAAGGTCCTAACAATGTCACAAGAAAATAGTGACTTTGGACATATGTCTAAATACTTTTTTGTATAATTTTTTTACTAAATTAAAACCCATTATAGATGAGATAGTGCAAATTTCAAATATATATTTTTTATAATTGGATCATTTTTTCTATTTTTCAATTAATTTTTGATGAAATTGGTCCATAAACTTAAAATAACAGGGTTTTTTATTATTTTAATAAATTTTTATTAAAATATTTTTTTGTCAAACGAATTGTATGAAAACGTATTTCAAACAATTCTTTTCAATTTAAAAATAAAAATAAAAATGATAAGTTTAGGTCATCTTATGCATGACGTACATGACAATTTTTCAAAACGACAAATATGGCTAGTAAAAATTTAACAAAAAAAATATTCAATAAAAAATTACAAAAAAACATCGAAAACATGCTTCAATGAGTTACAAATCTTTTCCTAAAAGGATTTAGAAAAATACGATTATTTAGGTCTAAATATGGATGACGTACACGTCCATGGTATGGTCAAAAAATGACTTTTAAACAGTGGTTTTTAGAAACGCTTATTGAAAATCAATTTGTAGCATCTGGTTATTGAAATCAATTACATATTTGGAAACTAGACTCTAAGTACTACATTTTATGATGAATGACTTTTTCCAAATTCCATCTCTAATTGCTTCAAATTTTAAGGTCAAATGTGTCAAATTATGAAAATTAGGGAAAAAAGTGGACTCAGCTTCTTAAACACACCCATTAACATCCAAAAATTACTAACCTAATGTTTCACAAGTTTCTCAACTATGACATCATCTTTACTTAAGAAACTGGATATTGATCCACTACCATATTGGATCTCACAGGATTCTCCTTCACAATTAACAATAAATGATATATATCAGTTGTTTAGCAACTTCCTTAATATCCCCATGTAAACATACTAAAATAAGTGAGGTTTAGGGTTTGAAGTAGAGTGCCATCTTCTTGGTATGTGCTTGACTTTGATGACTTTTATCTTGAATGAAAATAGCAAACTAGCTACACTATAAAATCAGTGTTACAAAAATAACCACAAAATACTCTTTAATTAAAATAATCTTTCTAGATATTTCAATTAATTTCTAAGAGAGCTAATTTCACTATCCAAATGACCATCAATCTATTAATTGTATATAATTTTCCTGAATTCATAATTTGAATATAATGAAACTAACCATAATTACCAAAGATTTGACACCAAAATATAGTACAAAATAACTAGATATACCCTTGATATATTGATTTAAATAACAAGGAAAGATCAAACTAGAGACAACAAGATAACATTCATTAATTCTCTTCAACAAACAATTGAAACTAGAATTCGGTCACCAATTATAACTTCATTCTATTGCTCTTCAAAAATATTTTACAATACATTTCAAAAAAAATTCCTAACTGACATGTCAAAAAGTGTCTTTTCAATTTCCCACTTTTAACATAAATCAAAAAAAAATTAATTATTGTTGTTTACATAGGATTACATAAAAGCAAGGAAACATGAAAAATGAAGAGAAATGAAGAGAAATTATCAGATGTTGAAGACCAGAGCACTCATAAGATACAAAATTTTGTTACTCATTGTAAGGTACATGTGACCATTCAAATATGGCAAGGCCCTCTCTCCATGATAGTATCTGCAAGGCTTTGTACTTCACTGCAAGGCCTATTCTTCTAAGGAAGCTAGATATGTCTGCTCTTATTGGTACAATGTGTAATAATGAGGCCATTTTTACTCCTAGATTTTTCATGTGTTGGCCAAATTACTCTTCCATCTGTTGTCTAATAATCCTTTGCCATTCATGATGAATTTTGAGTATCCAACATCCAGTGCAATTATTCCATCCAAGTTTAAATTGAGGTGGTGAAGATTTATCTCACCATCCTTCTATAAATTAGTGAGGCAGTTGGGAACAATTTTGATAAACTCATCTATCCAATCCTTGGATCCTTTCAGTTGATCATCATCCCTTAGTATTTGTGTGCAGTGAAAATCCCCTAGTCTAAAATGCAAAACGAAAATGAAATGCAAGAGAAAAGGAAACACAATAACACCTCAAGATTGGCCTAAGTTGAACTTGAACAAAATAAAAGAGAAAAGCTTGATATTACCTTGTCCAAGTTGATTGCTTTATTTGTGTGCTCCTTTCAATGGAAAATAGCATGAAATTAGATACAAAACAATGTGAACGAGATGAGGAATGGAATGATGCAAGTGGGTATTTGGATAGATGCTTGATATGGATGCAAAATGAACTTGAAAATTGCAGCAATGGTGGATGCTTGAGAATCCAAGTTCTTACGAGCTTTAGTGTTCAAAGTTGCATAATGTTGAAAGTTGAATGTTGTTGCAAATGAGGGAAAATCCTCTAATTTTAGGGGAAAGGCCACTAAATAATGAATGGTCAAGATGCAGTCACTTTGGACAAGATCAAGGGCTAGGGTGAGTTGAGAACTCACAAGCCCTCACATCTTGACATGTGGCAGGTGATGTGTAAAGAAGGACATGAGGTATGTGATATGCATGATGTCTAACATTTGTGATGCAGGATGTGATGCATGATATGATAATGGATTAATGGTTGGTGATGCAGGTGGCGATGCATGTGCATTTTCTTTTAATTGCATGGTGTACCATGGATTATGTTATTGGGATGTGATGATATAAATGTAATAAGATGCAATGGATGAATTAAATGTAATGCATGCGTATAATGTAATGCATATAATGAGATGGACTTAATATGTGATAAAATGGTAATGAAATGAATCTAATTTAATATTCTTAGAATAACCAAATCTATGTCAATCTAAACAACATAAAATGAATATGATAATGACAATGCAATGTGAGATGGAATAGGATGTTTAAAATAAGAACGTTAAATAACCTATATGAATAATGCAATGAGGTGATAATGGTAATGAATTAAAATGTTTAGAATAACCAATTAAGCCCCATCTAAAAAACTTAAAATGCTAATGATAATGAGCTCAAGATGCTTAGACTAACAGGTCTATATTAGTCCAAATACCTTAAGATGATAATAACAATAATAATGCAATGAAATGATGATGGAAACATAACTAAGTGAGTTATGATTGTAAATAAGGGAACACATAATGATGGAAGGCATGAATGAGGGTGGACATGTAACTACACCTGTAAAGAACATATGGGTCTTGAGAAGAAAAGGATATGGAAGGGGAATGTTTTCACAACCGAAATCACTAGTCATAGGCGAGAGGAAAAGATGGAGGGATAAATACAATGCAACAGGATGAAGTGCGAAATGCAACCCTAATACTATTTTCCAATTCAGGAGCACTGATTTTTGCTATAGCACAAGACACAAGATGCCAAAGTATGAGAAACCAAGGCAGATATGTGTCTAATGTGTAAAAAAACACAATAGACAAGAAGGCTATCCCAACACCCCAAAGTCACAAGGACTTTGGTTAGGCCAGGCATTAGGATAACCACAAGCACAAAGGATGCCCCAACATAACACAAGACCACACGGATATTGGTGGGTACTACGCGGGTCAACTAGGAAGACAATAAGCAAACAAAAAGATCAAGATATGCCCCTATGTTTACCAATCAAAGCACACCATGATATGATGGATCATGGCAACCTTGACAAAGTATGATAGGAAGCTCAAATGATTAAAAAAAATGTCAAAAGAATCAAAAGATCATAATCAAATTCAAACGTCCTTTGCCACAGGATCAAAAAGGGTGGATGGGATTGATGCGGTCTGTTAGGAAAGATGCATCCTGTCGAGACCAAAGATGGGTACTAAACTAAGAGATCGACATGACGCGGGATATCTAAAACCGGTTGAACCTCATGATACTAATGACCTTATTTTGTAAGTACTAGCTAGGATAGGGATGTACTCGATGACATGATAAGATAGAAAGACACAAGACACAATACAGACACACCCTAAAGACCTAGGGGCTCGGGGGTTGAATGAAGATCAACCTTGCCTACGTGAAAGTACAAATCCCTCATAGTTCAACAAAAGACCATGGATAAAAGAGGAAAGAGGGTGATGGAGGCTATGATGGATGACATAGTATGGATGGAAAAATTCCCTAGGTGCGGATCAAATGATCGACCTTGCCTACATGAAAGTGCAAGGGCAACGTAGTTCAAAAAAGACTAAAGACAAGATGAGACCTAATGATGACTAACACGATTGATGAGCCTAGATGATGATGTAAGAGCAACTATGGGACACGATGTACATGCAATGAAAATATCAGATTAAGGATAAAAAGCTCAAGATTTTGGATAGCCAATATGGATCATCCAATGCTCAATCACAAAATACCATGCAATGGATAACGAGATGTTGATGGGAGGACAAGATCGATTGGGTGATAGGATAAGATCCAAGGATAAGATGGATGGAAGCATAGAGTAACTAGGACACAAGGTAGATAATGATTAAGCCCTCTAAAAATGATAAAACCTTTTTAGATGCTTGATATTAATGAGCTCTTCCAAGGGTTCCCCTTTAGGAATGGCAAGCCTGTATGCGCCTGAACCATACTTAGCTATGATGACATAAGGACCTAGCCAATTTGCCTCAAATTTTCCCTTCTTCTCTTGTTCTTGTTGATTTCATTGATTCTCTTTAAGGACTAGGTCACCAATAGTAAATTGATGAGGCCAAACCTTCTTATTTTAGCTTTTCCTAAGACGATGTTGATAGGCTTGCAAATGATTATATGATTTTATATGTTTTTCATCTAGGAGTTTCAATTGAGCAAGATGTGCAACCCATGTGTCTTCATCACTTATTAGATTCTTCAGAGAGATGCGAAGGGATGGGATCTCAACTTTGATTAGCAAGATAGCTTTGGCACCAAAAACAAGGGAATATGGAGTGGCGCCAGTGGTAGTGTAGATGGAAGTGCGATAAGCCCAAAGGGTGGGATGGATATGGAGATGCCAATCTCGACTAGTGTTGTTAACGACATTTTTTAGGATTTTAATCAAGGTCTTATTGGTTGCCTCTGCTTGACCATTACCCTGAGGGTAATATGGAGTGGACCAATGGTGTTGGATATGATAGGTCTCACAAAGGAGTTCCATGGCCTTATTCTTAAATCGATTTCCATTATCTGTGAGGATGGTGGAGGGAATTCCATACCTATAGAGGATATGGAAGAGGATGAATTTGGAAATTTGAATACCAGTGATTTGAGTGAGTGGAAATTCTTCTACCCACTTAGTAAAGTATTCAGTAGCGGTAATAATGAAGGTGTGGCCATCAGAGGATGGAGGGTAGATCTTGTCGATCAAATCAAAACCCATTGTGAAAATGGCCATGGTGCTATGATGGGTTGTAAATCTTGTGCATGAGCATGAATCAAATCTCTGTGTTGCTGACAAGGAAAGCACATCTTTATAAACTCACAAGAATCATGTTCTATAGTAGGCCAATAATATCCCGCTCTTAGAATTCTCTTAGCCAAGGCCATGCCGTTAGAGTGGGCCCCACAGATACCACTATGAACTTCTACTAATGCGATGTGAGCTTCGGTCTCATTCAGACACCTAAGAAGGGTTCCATCATACCCATGATGATAAAGAGTGTCTCCCACTATGGTATAACGAGAGGTGCATTGTATGAAGGATTTGTGTTGGTTATGTGTAAGATTGGGGGGTAGGATGTTATCATGGAGGTAGGTGTAGATGTCATGATACCATGGTTACTCGGGTCCTACGATGTCACACACCATATCACTTTCAGGGATATCATAAGCTGGGATTAAGAGTTGTTCAACTGGGAACTAATAGTCTGTTTGATATTTTGGCATGTCAATTAAGGAACCAATTGTAGCCATTGTGTCAACTGCCTTATTCTGGATTCTTGGGATTTTCTCAAATTGGATAAAGGTGAAATACTTCTTGAAATCATCCACCATGTGCTTATAAGGTAACAACTTGTCATCCTTAGTTTGAAACTCATCATTTACCTATTTAATGACCAATCGAGAATCACCAAAAACTCGTAAGTGAGTGATGTTCTATTGGGTGGTGATCCTAAGACCTGTGATGAGAGCTTCGTACTCAGCTATGTTGTTTATGCATGGAAAGGCTAACCTTCATGATTTTGGGATGTAATCACCTTGTGGGGTGACAAACAAGATACCTTCCCCAAATCCATTGTGGGTGTATGAACCATCAAAGTAGAGTGTCCAGGTAGATGTTTTTACAACTGTAAAGACCTCTTCATAAGGAAAATCTATAACCAAATGATAAGCATCCGCCAAAGGAGCATCTGCCAACTGGTCTTTTATTACTTTCCCTTTAATAGCCATTATTTCCACATATTCTATATCAAATTCACTTAGTAGCATGATCCACTTAGCCATTCGGCTAGTTAAAGTAGTTCTAGATAACAGATACTTGAGTGGATCGACTTTTGATATCAACTTTACTAGATGACTGAGCATATAATGGTGTAGCTTTTATGAACAAAAGACAACCGCTAAGCATTCTTTTTCTATTGGAGAATAATTAAGCTCGTAGCCCACTAATGTTTGACTGATATAGTAGATTGCATGTTCTTTTAAAGACCCATCATGTTGGGCCAATAATGCCCCCAGTGCAATTGAAGTAGCTGAAATGTACAATAGGAGAGGTTTCCCTGGAATTGGAGGCATAAGGATAGGTGGATGAGCCAAGTACTCTTTGATCTTGTCAAAACCTAGTTGACACTTTGAATCCCACCTAAAGGTGGTATCTTTTCATACCAGATGGAAAAATGATTGACACTTGTCAGCTAACTGAGCTATAAATTTCCTGATGGACTATAACTTTCCTTGAAGGCTCCTTAATTGTTTAAGATTACGTGGTGGGGGAATTTCCATTATCACTTTGACTTTGGCTGGATCTATCTATATACCCCTTTTAGAGATAATGAAACCCAACGACTTTCTTGATGTGACCCCAAAGACACTTCTTAGGATTTTGATGCAGTTTGTAATGCTCCAACCGTTCAAAGATATTTTTCAGGACTGCAGGATGTTCTTCTCTTGTTTTTTATTTCCCCAATAGATCATTAATATAATCTTCTATTATGATGTGAATGAGATCATGGAAGATGACTATCATAGCATGTTGATATGTTTCCCCTACATTCTTGAGGCCGAAAGGCATGACATTGTAGCAAAACATGCCCCAAGGAGTGGTGAAGGCAGTCTTGTGTTTGTCTTCGGATACAATTTTAATCTAATTATAACCAAAAAAACCATCCATGAGAGATACCATTTCATGTGCAGCAGTTAGATCAATCAACATGCCAATTTTTGGCAAGGGAAAGTCATCTTTAGGACATGCCTTATTGAGATCTCAAAAATCGGTGCATATTTTGATACCTCCATTCAGCTTGGCAATAGGTACTATATTGGATATCCAATTTGCGTAGTCAATAGGTCTTATGAATCCAACTTCTAACAGTTTCTACAACTCTTTCTTGACTAACAAAGCCACTTGAGGATGCATTTTTCTCAACTTTTGCTTGATAGGTTTAGCATCTAGGTGGACATCCAAATGATGTACAACTAGAGCAGGATCTAGGCCTAGCATATCTGAATAAGCCCATGCAAAATTGATGATGCCATCTTTAAGAATCTAGACAATGGTGGAGTGCTCCTCTTAAGATAAGGATTTGGCTACATAAGTGATTTTTGGATTTCCTTTTGTTCCCAAATTGACTTCCTATGTTTCTTCAATGAGAATAGAAGATCTCTTAGACAATTGAGTTCCCATGAGGGGAAGATGAAAATCCCCATCTTCCAGTGCCTCATTGAGGTTTTCACTATCAAATACATCCTTTATTTTTACTTTTTCTGAGTCAAAAAACACCTCAGGGAGGTTTTCACTAGATGACCCATTTGGATTTTATCTCTTTTTATTTTTGCAGTTAGGGAATTCATCCTCCCCCAATCCCATAAGATTTACATCAGCATCCACTAAGGGAAAGGTGTCAATGGGTGTACTACTACGTAGGTCCTAGTCAATAAGGTCATGGTGGCAAAGGCAAAGGTTGATAGTGCAGATGGATAAGCAATCGAACATGGAAGAGAGATCTATGTCATCGTACGCAAGTATGATGGACTCTTCTTTAGGTATGTCTTCAAGGAGACCGTTGTCTACTCTAACATTTTTAGAAGCACTAGTTGATACTGCAGGACCCTTTTACTTTGTATCATAGCCTAGGCCTATTTGTCTAGGTCGTACAGATGGTTCTACAAGTTGGTGTTGTCCTTGTTCCTCTATACCAAGACCACCCCCCTAATAATTGTATTTTTCAGCCAAATTTGACACGTAAGGATAAGTCTCTTGGAAATATTCCATGAGAGGAGGTGATGGATCAGGTTCTTCTTAGTAAACCCATTGGTTGATATCATCTTCCATCTGATCTTCAAGTGTACCCAAATCCCTTAATGTTGTCGAGCCCATGTTCTTGGAAGTGAGTGTGAGTGTCTTTTCTTTTGCATCGATGAGGACTAAGAAGGCTGGCCAAATGAGCGAGGAGAGGGTGGAATTGTGGCCACATTGAGTGCAGTTTGCATTTTGTACTCTCCACAACCCTTGTTAATGATCTTGACCTTGGTGATGGTGGAATCAGAAGTGTTGGATGTGGTGGATGTGGTGTTGGTGGATGGATGAAGCCTGAGGTGACCCCATTTCAACTCTAGGACAATAGTGAGAATGGGGGAAGGAAGCTTCCAAAGCAAGACAATACTCAAATGGTTGAGGATCAGCTTGTATGGTCACTTCCATTCCTTGGAAAGGAAAATTCAGACATTGGTGATAGGTGGATGGAACGATTTGCATGGAATGGATCTATGAGTAGCCGAGAAGGAGATTATATGGAAGATCAAGATCAAGGACATGACACATGGTGTACTACAAAATAGGGACAACCTAAATGGGAAGATAAATGGTGCCTTCATAATACCTCTCACATTGTCATATGCCTTTATGGTAATGACCTAATTGTTCAAGTCAGCTAGGGTGTATCCAACCTATTTTATGAACATTAATGTGTACAGGTTGAGGGCAGAACCATTATCTACCAAGCCCCTTTTTACTTTATGTCGGGCCACAAGGAATTTAATATGAAGAGAGCAGTTATGATCGGGGTTGATGGAAGGCATGTTGTTTTGGCTAAAACTCAATTGGTAAGTTGACGATAGATGTCCCACTAAAGCCTAAAATTGAGTGGGATCTATGTCATTTAGTTCCTAGGTATCTTGTAAGGCCTTGGTGAGGATTTCTTGGTGTACAAGAGAAGACTTTATCAAATCCAAAATGGATATTTGATCGGGCATCTTTCCTAGGTGGTCAAGAATATTATATTGCGAGCTTACAAGAGCTTGTTGGGTTGATGTGGAAGGACCAAGGACTAAAATGTGGGTACGATGAGTTGTAACAACACACTGAGGATCTTTTCCTTTGACATGAATCATGGATATGTTAGGATCTACTTGGCTAATGCACATAACTATTCCATCATAGTTATAAGGTAATTTTTTGTAACTGATGTCGTTGGTTTTTTTGTTTTGACCATTGTTATTAATTGACCCAGGATTGGTGTTAGACGTACTAGCACCTTGGTTATGGTTAGGGAAAGAGTTCTGATATACATGTAATTGAGCATTAGACGAGGATGCTTGATTGGTATCTACCTGTATATCCCCACAATCTATAAGATCTTGGACATATTTCTTAAGCCCTTGACACTTGTTGAGGGAATGACCTTTGATCTTGTGAAACTCACAATACTTGTTTTCCCTGTACTAGGCGGGTTTTGGCTTGGTATCATCAAAAGGCTTTTTCACTGGATAGATAATCGAATAATTTTCTTGTAAAATCCTATTGAACATGACAGTTAAGGGTTCTCCCAAAGCAATGAAAGAGTGCTTATTATTCCCCTGGTTGTTTTGATTGGATTGTTGGGGGGATGAGGTGTTGCTTGTGGCACAGATATGGGATTTGGAATTGGTTGCGGTGGAGGAGTATATTGAGGCCATTGTGAGGTGTTTTATACCTAAACATGCTTGGTATCCATGACACCATCATTGACTACATTTATTTTTTTCCAGTAGTGGGATTTGTCTCTAGTGGCAATGAGAGCTCTCTCAATCATGGGGCCATTTTCAATAACCTCCACAAAGGTTGAGACACAATGAAGATTAAGATTATGTCTCATTTCTGGATGAGCCTTGGCCACAAACAAAGTCACAAGGTCTTTCTCACTGAGCGGAGATTTCATTCGACTATCCAAGGCATGCCACCTCTGTAGGTAGCTAGCAAAGGTTTCACCCTTACGTTGGGCTTCTTTCAAAAGGTCTAATGTATCAATATCCTTCTCCAAATTGAAGGAGAAGTGCAAGATGAATTTTTCTGAAAGATCCACGAAAGAAGAGATGGACCCCTTTTGAAGACCCATAAATCAGTCAAGAGTTGCCCTCGTTAAAATCCTAGGGAATAACCATAGGAGATAATTATCATTGTGGAGGACTTATTGGCAATGTGAATAAAACTCTTGGAGATGGTTCTTAGGATCTTTCATTCCTTTGTATTTGTCAAATTTTGGCATTTTGAAATGTTTAGGGAAAAGAACAAGTGAAATTGAGGGATCAAATGGATAAGGATAAATCTCTTCAAATTTGAAAGACTTTTTAGAAATTCCTATTTGTAAGTCTGTCAATGCGGCCTTTGCTTCCTCCAGCTCCTTATTAATAGGTGTTGATGAGGATAGATTGGACAGATTGGATTGATTGTAGGGAGCATATTGTTGGTAATATGTGGATGGAGAAGATGCAGTTTGATCATAAGGTGGTGGAGGTATATATGATGGAGTGGGCTGATATTGATTGGTATATGTAGGTTGTGATGGCAGATTGGTGTAGAGTTATGATAAGATGGTGTATTTTGATGATAAGAAGAAGGACTCCCTTGTTGGTATGATGGAGGTGCTTGATAGTATAAAGTGGAATCCCCTTGTTTGTATGACGGTTGTTGGTATGATGGCTACTACTGTGAAGCGTAGTACAAATTGGTTTGATAATTATAGGTGGTATATTGTTGGGATGCATGTGGGGGTTGTGCATTGGGTTGTTGATAGGAAATGGTTTATTGTGGAATATGATGGGCATAACCAGGATTGGGATTTGATGTAGGAAGTTGCACATATAACATGTTTTGTGGATGGTACAAGTACTACACAATATTGCTAGGGATTGAATGATGAGATTGTTGAGCCTATACTTGGAATTGTGGTTGTTGAAGAGGCTGATGATAAGGAGGCCGAGTAGGGATTTGAGGCCGCTGGGTGATTTGAGGTTGGCAAGTGATTTGAGGCTAGTTGAAGGGTGGATTTTGTTGAGGTACTTGTTGAATGGTAGGACCTTGAGACTGATGAGGGGTTGTGATGGATTACCCTGCGATGGATGTGAGGGTGGCTATTGTTGTTGCAAAGGAATGGGGATATTTTGTTGTGGTGGTTGTTGTTAGATTGGTGGAGACTAGATTGGAATATGTTGGGGCATTTGTTGTGGTGTTTGTTGGGGATTACCTTACGGTGGTTGAGAGGGCGACATGTTGTTTTGAGGGGTCTATTGAGGAATAAATGGAGGTGGTTGTATATTCAAAGCAGGCGTCGATCTCAAAAGTGAGGGTAATATGGAAAAAGAATTTCCCCCAACATTGACGGGAGGTTGACCGGATTGAGTAGGTAGAAGAGGTGGTGCAGATGATGTTGGACCTTGAGGGACATTTTGAGATGATGGAGGAGGAATATTTTGTGGCATATCGTAAGCAAGGGGCTCGTTCGGATCAAGTGATGCTCCTACGATTATGATTGGAACCTAGGGGGTTGTGGGTCCTGATAAAGTATAACATTACTAAACCCAGGCTGGTACCAATTATTGATGGGAGGACCCTCAGAAACATAAGTATTCCCTGGAGGATTTTGTGAGTTCTAGGGATCTTGAGGCACATGAGGTGTTGTATTGATGAATTTTGATAGCTCGAATCCTGATGGTGGCTTGATTCCCTTTAAGAGAAAGGTAGCGAGGATTTTATCCCCATGCTCATTAAGGAGAGGATTTTTCATCTGAAGATTGATGGGATTATTAAGATACTCGTCAATGATGACTTCAAGTTGATTGACCATGCTTTCATCGGTAGGAGGTGATGTGGTTTGGACCTCATTGTTGGATTGTGATGAGCCTCCATTGTTGGGATCCTAAGGAACGTTGGGCTAAGCACCTTAGGATTTTTGGTCTGCCATGAGTTTATTTGCTTGCGATTGGGTAATGAGCATGAAAGTGTAAAACCGGCCTAAGTGATGAATGAAGGATTGATTGGATTAGATGATGGATTGATTGATTAAGTTGGATGATGGAAAAAGGATTTAACTAGATTGGATCAGATTGAATTAAGTAATAGGATGATGTGATTGATTAGATTACATGATCGGTTGGATTGGATCAGTAAAATCGAGTCTAAACTCAGGTTCAAAAGTTTTGATTTAGATGACGTAAGGTGCTAACTGATTGGCTAGAAGTGCAAGATGGATGATTACGACACCGAATCTACCTCAGGATAGAAGTAGATTGATTGGGTCAAGGATGATTTACTGACCTAGGACGAATGCAATCCTAAGCAAGTATAGATGATGATGATCGGGATCAGACACCTATGCCAACTTGGATAAAAGCCTCTAAAACAAATTCTAGGGGATTCAGATTGACAAACCGATGATGGATGTGCAATCTAAGGATGCTCTAAGATGATTTGGTTGATGAAATGATGATCTTTGGAAAATGTAAACAAATGAAAATGATGATTGCAAGAAAATGGATGATGATAAAAAAAATCAATCACGACAAATGACTCGGCAAATGACAAGCTTTCAGTGGCCAAAAGGATTCATGTTCTAGAATTTAAATGGGAAATAAGGCTGCCTCTGTAAGTCACCAATTCGTCTTTGAAGGATGCAAGTCCGTTTGTTTAGACTGAGAAAAATCACCTCTATAGGTTGAAAACTTGCCCCTGAAGGTTGCAAGATCACCTATTTAGGATGGCAACTTCACCCAAGACTTGAGTGAAAGAGGAAACAAGCTCATTTGCTAAGAAAAATCACCCATCTAGTAGAGAAAGTTTGCCCAAGACTTGATAGGGACAAGAAATAGTCGAAGTTGATTATCAGATTCACCTATCAGGCAACAATTTCACCCAAGAAGCTACCAAGTTCGCCCAAGAAGTAAGTAGGTTCGCCTAACAGCTGACAAGTTCAACTAAAAAACCTTGAAACCATTGAATAATGGGTAGATTTGACTTCCAGGACCACTGAACGAGATGACAACCTCAACTAAATAGACTCAAATGGGAACTCAGATGGAAAACAAGATCGCTCAATGGAAAAATGACCTCGGCTAAATAGACTCGGACAAAGATTCAAACGAAGAAGGGGCTAACGAATGAAGAACGAACACCTAAACGGACCTAAATGGGGACTCAAAATGGAGAACACGCACCTAAACGGACTCAAAGGGGGAGCCAGAACAAGGAACAAGATCATGAATGGGACTGAATAGGGACTCATAATGAAGAACGAGATCATGAACAGGACTGAACGAGGACTCGAAATGGAGAACAAACATTGAAACGGACCTAAGCGGGGACTCAAAACATAGAACAAACTCTTAAACAAACCTAAACGAGGACTCAGAACAGAGAACGAAAGGAAATTTCACCCCTATAATAGGAAATATCACCCAACAAGCAAGCAAGATCACCCAAGAAAGAAGCAAAATCACCCAAGAAGAGAGAAAAATCGCCCAACAGTCAAGAAACATTGCTCAAGAAGGAAGCAAAATCACCCAATAAGGGAGAAAATTCACCTGTTCTTGGGAACATGTGAACTTTCCAACTAAAAACTCACCTAAGTAATGGACAGACTCACTTGTTCCAGGTAACAGGCAAAAATGGGGTCGCCGAAGAAAGTGACCCACAGGCAAATTCACCTCTAACAAAGGCAAATTCACCCAAACAGATGACCTAGAAAGGACTTAAATGCAAAATCACTCCTTTGGGGGGGAAAAATCACTTGTCTACAATGAAAATTCACCTCTATAAGGGGAAAATTCACCTCTAAAGGCAAGGACTGACTGTGGAAAAGGAAAAAGAGGCACAACAAATAACAAACAGAAGGCTGGAAGGACTCAACCGGAAGTAAAAGCACTAGTATCACACAAAGAAGACACTCCAAACAACATGATCCTAAAATTAGTGACACAGGTTTGCAAACTTAATGTAGGCCCACCACCTTGAGCAGAAAACCCAAGTTTAATACTTTGTGATACCGAGGTGATTCTCTAGAGCACCCTTTCTCAGGAAGGTGGATAGCTAGCATTCCAATGGCATAGGGTCATCAACAGATGCCATGGTCTCACCTTCATGCTCTCACTCAAGGACTATTATAGTCCACCATGAGGATTCCTATCTCAACCCAAGGGAGTACATGGTGAGTAACTTCGGGGTACAGTCTGCATCCCCTGCACTACACCAAGCTATGACAGAAAAATAGATCTCTATCTAGGTTGAATAAGGCTATCTAGGGTGTCCTCGATATACATAAGGTATGTGAGGCACAATCATGAACACCAGCCTGTCACAAGCATGAGTTGGGAGCCCCAATGAGGTACTAGAAACTCAAACCAACTCTTCATGTCTTATCTAGGTATCACCCTAGCTTCGACGCTTCGCCAAACACGATGTGACTAGATTGGGGTACAACTTTGGTTCTCCCCCCTTTATATACCCCATCGGTAACACGTGGTTGGAATTATCCCCCAGATGATGAAATCCCAAGGAAGTCCCGCTAAAGAAAGAAGATGTTAGATGCTTCGATTGGTCCCCATGCTCACACATAGCACAAGGGGAGAGCTTAGGTGCACTAGCACCTCCTAAGTAGACTTGACTAGACTAGAGCAAGCTGCAATTTCTCGTCACCCAGGATCACCTAAAGGTGTAAGGGGAGTGGATACGTCAATATCCTACTCACAAACATGACAAATAAGTGTAAATTGACCCTTTAATTAAAGTTATGTGTGCCTAGCTAGTATGGAAAAATAACAAACAGACTAACTAAGGGGTCTTGGACCGATCATTCTACACAAAATGCGTTACTAGTTTCGAACCACCGGTCTTCAACGAATGAGGAATGACTGCACAAAATGTTAGAAAAATTGGGACAATCAAAAATAGACAAGTTAGTTGGTCAGTACATAAAACCATAACTGAAATGATGTTGAAAATGGAAGATCAAAGTTTCGGATTCACCTCAGACTCACCTCTGTGTGATGAAAGTTCACCCCTATAGTATGCAAGTTCACCCCTATAAGAGGCAAGTTCACCCTTTTGAGCAAGCAAGTTCGCCCCTAAAGAGGGCAAGTTCACCTGTCTGGAAAATCAAGTTTGCCTCTCATCAGGAACCAAAGCAAGTTCGCCCCTGAAGGTATAAAATTTGCTCCAAAGATCAAATTCTCCCCTATAATGTGAAAGTTCGCCCCTCTAGAAAGTCAAGTTCTCCCCTAAAGGAAAATTCCCCCGTATGTCCAAACAAGTTTGCCCCTATAATGAGCAAGTTCGCTCGTCAATGCAGTTTTTCCTCTGTAACTGAAATATGAACCTACAAAAGTCAAACAACAAAGAACATGAAATAAAAGAACCCTGATGTGGGTCCCATCGGGCATGCCAAAAATGTGTGCAATGAAAATCCCCTAGTTTAAAATACAAAACGAAAATGAAATGCAAGACAAAAGGAAACACAACAACACCTCAAGATTGGCCTAAGTTGACCTTGAACAAAATAAAAGAGAAAAGCTTGATATTACCTTGTCCAAGTTGATTGGTTGGTTGACCCTATTGATTGCTTGATTTGTGTGCTCCTTTCAATGGGAAATAACATGAAATTAGATACAAAACAATTTGGACGAGATGAGCAATGCAATGATCCAAGTGGGTATTTGGATAGATGCTTGATATGGATGCAAAATGAGCTTGACAATTGCTGCAATGGTGGATGCTTGAGAATGCAAGTGCTTAAGAGCTTCATTGTTAAAAGTTGCATAATGTAGAAAGTTGAATGTTGTTGCAAATAAGGGAAAATCCTCTAATTTTAGGGGAAAGACCACTAAAGAATGGATGGTCAAGTGCAACCACCTTGGACAAGATCAAGGGCTAGGGTGAGTTGAGAACTCACAAGCCCTCACATCTTGCCATGTGGTGGGTGATGTGTAAATAAGGACATGAGGTGGAGGTACTAGCTGAACCTTGGGATTGGACAAGATCTCCTCATAAAGGAGGTCCTTGTCCCCATGTGGGTGATAAGACTTTTGAGGAATTAAATATTCCTCAAAAGTCCTTGGAGGAATGAAATTCACATTGGGATGAGTTGCCTTCTCCAAAAGGAGAAAGAATTTAATGAGAAGTTGACTTGACGGTATGCCATAAATGGAAAAAGGGATTAAGGTGACCTAATCAAGTAATCAAGTTGTGCAAACAGGTGATTAAGATGGCTAATGAAGGATTAAGACAAATAGGCTATAATGGAGGATGTGACATTAATCTTGATTAAGGGTGTGCACATCCTAATAAGAGATTAATCAAATTAATCCATATTAAGGAAGGATTATGGAGGATGGGATAAGGAGAGAGAAAGTAATGAATTTAAAATTGATTTAAATTCATGAAGGTAAATGACTAAATTAAATAAATAGGAGTATTTATTTAATTTAGAGAGGAAAGGGGATGAAAGTAAAGCATTTAATTATTTAAACTAAGTACTTTAGAAACATTAGATAAAGGGGGAACTATTAACTAAATAAACCATTTAATTAATATCGGCGGGGAAGGTGAGATAGATGAATAAAGGGGATGAATTTGACCTTATGGGAGAGGTCAAATTTGGATGTCTATAGTATCTTAGGCACGAACCACTACTTTAGTGTGTGAAATGAATCCATTATTTCCTTGATCTTTTGGTCTTCTATAGATATGTATTGAAATTCATCTGTGACCATTTATACCATTTGATCAGTAGGCTTTAAAGTTGTGGGGGCCTCAACACTCCTTTGTAAAATTTTGAACAAAGTTATTAAGGTGTGATGTACAGGTTACCATTTTTTCAATAAGGGGTCCAATATGGGTACATGGCCCTTTATCTAATCAACTGCTTGTGACAAGGAGACATAACATTCATACACATTTTCTAATTTTCCCACAATTAATTTAACCCTATGCTCCAAGATATTTTTCAATACCCTAAGGGTTTGTCTCTTTGCTCCTTCCTTTGTTTCTTCATTAGTCTTTTTCAATTTCTCAATTTCTTGTTTTAGCACATTTACTTGTTCAACAGTGATTTCACCTGTATTAGTCTAGATGGTAGGGGGTTGGTATACTATTAATTATGTTCTTTGGGAAGGACTTGCTCTTTCAATTTCACATTTTCTATGAATAACCTATTCACTTCACAATTCAGATCAGTCTATGCTTTCTCATATTCTACCTATCTAAGCTCCATACCTTTAATCGTATCCCTAGTAAACATTGTCAAGTGCATTGTCATAGTAGCTACCTCTAATGTTGATGTGCCTTGAAGTGTCTTTACCATTTTAGTCCCTCTCATTTCTTGTACAACATCAAGCAATATTGGTTTTTCTATTCTTTTTGGCTTTATCCAAAAAGTTAGGGTTTCAATTCTTGGATTGTAACTTGTGCCACTCATTCCCTCATTTGAATTGAATTCAAAAACCAACATGGGAGCTTCTTGGTTTCTTACTTGATTCAATAATAATATATTTTTTAACTCCATCCTAGGAATAATTAGTATATTTCTTTCTAAGACCATTTTTCTTGCTTCTTCGGGGCTAATAGTAATTTCATTAATCTCAAGTTCTTCAAAATTCTGCGCAACAATCTAGTCATTTTGTGGCTCCTCACTGCCCATCTTATTAATTTCGATTCTCTCCTCAAATTCTTTCATTTTCATCTTAATCTAAAATTCCTTAAACTCAAGAGTTTGAATAAAGTCATCATCTTAAATAAATCTAAGGGCAACAATCACCCTTTCATCATCATGCACTTCTTGATCATTATGCCCATGTACATCCACTCTTTCTTTTGGTTTGTGAGCATCAATTGCAAGGTTAGGTGGTGGCTAATCAACTTCATCATCTTTAAAATTCAAAAGTACATCAGCTACCTCTTCAGTATCCTCTACTCTTTCACTTATTTCATATGCCACTAAGGGGGCCACTCCATGTTTCTTTTTCCTTTTAGGAATTGGTTGGTTAGGGGATGCTTATAATTGTATTGTGGTAGTGTCCGGTAAGGTCTTTGTGATTACAATACCACTTGGTTTGATGGGCATCTTAGAGGGTTTTGAAGATTGACCCTCAAGTTTCTTTTTTGGTTCAATATATAATCTTTCAAAGTTGTGAATTATTAAGTTCATCCTTTTGATAAGATCCCCTTCTTCAAAATAGAATCCTTGGAATCTAGTGTCCCTTTTCTTCTTCTCCTCCTCAAGCCTCTTTATGATTTCCCACTTCCTCTTCCTCTGAAAAAACTTCATGAGGTGTTAAGAAATTTCTTATTACATCTTCTTCATAATCCATTTCATGGGTAATCACAGCTCTAGTGAGAAGTGTCTGCTTTATAAAATTAATATTCCCTTTAGGATTAAAGGCCCTTACTTATCGTGACTTCAATGAATCCCTCATCTTCAAATAGTTTTGCAGTTCTTCAAGAGTGTTAGACCCTATGGATAGCTCCTCACATTCAGTTAGGTCAAGGAGGAATGCCTCCTTTCTTTGTCTTTTCATAACATTCCGCACCATCCATAACATTTTCCATATAAATTCTAAAAGTGAAATTCGAATAGAAACAAATTTAGGTAAAACATGTGGGGATTTAGGACACCTATAGACCCTTATTACTGTTTGATCTACTAAGAAGGACCAATCACCAAAATTGTGAGTGTGTCCCTACTCTAACTTCAATGCTAAAGGCCTTAATACTTGCATGATTTTATTAGGCAATCTTGGTGAAATATAACCAAGACTAGCCATGACCTTTCTTACAAAATCATCATGAAATATTACATAATCACTATTTTTACATCTACTATCCCAGATGTAACACCAGTTTTGTACAGGAAACCTATTCCCTTCCTTATTATTCATTCCCAAACACATTCTTTTAGTCCATCTCTTTCTATTTTTGTACACTATTAAATGACACAACAGAGAGTATTTCTTGAAAGTGATGGGAGCTAAGTTCTCTCTTACTTGCAAAAATCCCTCATGTAGCCCTTTCTCAATTTCAACAACAAAGTCATACTCAGTGTTCACTTCAATATTTTATATCTTCATTGACATCATCATGAGATAGATTGACATGATCTCTTCAACATCTATTCCAAGCACTTGGCACAAAGCAAAATAAGTTCTTTTAAAATATACTTGGAAGTATTCTATGGAAAATAGCTCAATTTGGGAGGGGGAGATAGGTATCCTCCAATTGTTTATACCCCTTTTCATGTGTAAAGGAAGTTCACTCCTGTAGTTTTTTCTCAATCTCCTATAATCCTCCTCACTTTTTTCCAAGTCGATCTTAGTGATAGCTTTCTGATTTAACATAAAACACTCTATAATTGCTTCTTTAGTTAGTGTAGTATAGGAAAATGCATGCCCTTGGATTTTCACACTTGTTTGGGCCTGCCTTTCTTTATTTATCATTATTTATGTCTTAATTGGTCCTATTTTGCATCCGCAAGCCTAATAAATTATCTTTTTATGGCTAATCTCGACAAACATCAAAGGATAACTGATAATTTAATGATTTTGGTTGTGTGTCCCTAATTTTTGGACTGGGACTAAGATGCCACCTAGGGCGTCTTTTCCCCCCAAAGGTCTTGGGACCCTAATTTTAAAGGCCCCTTTTTGGAGTTTGTGTCGTGAGTTTCAAGCCTCAGGTGTCTTAGTCCCCCTCAAGTTATTTTTGGGATTTAATTTCAAATCTTGGCATGATTTAGCCTCCTTTAGTTAATGATTTCATATGTCGGCTTGTTGTGGTGTAATTTTAGGATATTAAGCATGGATAAGTATAAATACAAGGTTCTTTCATTCATTTTCATCCTAGAAACTTGAGTATTCATGCATTATAGCAAGCTTGAGCTCACAAGAGCATTCAAGAATAATTCATCAAGCATTTGGAGCCATCATCAAGATTGAAGCATCATGTCAAAGATATTCTTGCATCATGTGTGTTTTTGAGCTAACATTTGTGATGTAGGGTTTTGATTCAAGCAAGCAATTCAAGTAAAGATATATCAAGCATTAACTCAAGTCAAGATCTACATTCAAGCTAGCCACTTCATAAAAGTTTGCAGATTTCATAACAAGAGTCTGGTGAGTTACAACATATCACTTTGTTCATTCATCATTTCCCTTCATTATTTCATTTCATTCCAGGGTTTAATTACCAACAAGGGATTTGACCAAGGTAAACCCCCATTTACTAACAATCAACAATTTTTTCCTCTCTTGTGTGTTCATGTTCACAAATTTAGGTCGAAGATCGTTTCAAGTGCAAATTTGCAAAGTTGCAAAGTTGCAAAGTTACATTGCAAAGTTGTCATCTTCACGAAAAGTCACCTATAGGCCAGATCTGCAATTTTCAGGATCTGGGATCTAAGAAGGAGGAAGTGTGTACATTGAACCTCAAGATTACATTTCAAAGTTGCAGAAATTTAGATTGGGACTAAGTTGGTAGTAAGGGTGTCTTATTCCTCCATGTGATATTTTGTAGAGATTCTTTTAGATTGTGTTTCAACATTTGAAGATTATGCATCTGCCCTGAAAAATAGTAGCGGGACTAAGACAATAGTAAGGGAATATTTGTCCTCCCTTGCATATTTTGAAAACATTTTTGCATTTTTGGAATCTTTATCACATTTCGAAACCTTTCAGATGTACACATCCTAACTTATTGTTACTGAATTTTGTCATTTGCATTCATCATTTGACTTGCATTGCTAGGTTTTTTGAGTTGAATGTTAAGTTGTCTTTTCCAATATTTTTCCTAGTGGTGAACCCTTCAAAGCCTAAAGAACCCCCCTAGGTCTTCCTTGTTGATAATTGACTTACCTTTGTGTCAATAGTCAATCCAATTTTGGATCCTAGGGCATCCTTCTTGAATGAATGATTATTGGGAGAAAAGTGGTGTTATATAACCTAGGCCATAAAGCACTCCCCTTTTCACCATTATTCATTTTGTATTTTCATTGCTATCATCATGAGATAGATTGGCATGCTCTCTTCAGCATCTATTCCAAGCACTTGGCACAAAGCAAAATAAGTTCTTTTGAAATATACTTGGAATTATTCTATGGAAAATAGTTCAATTTGGGAGGGGGAGATAGGTATCCTCCTATTGTTTATACCCCTTTTCATGTGTAAAGGAAGTTCATCACTCATGTAGGTTTTTCTCAATCTCCTATAATCCTCCTCACTTCTATCCAAGTTGATCTTTGTGATAGCTTTCTTTTTTAACATAAAACACTCTATAATTGCTTCTTTAGTCAACACCACTAATGGTGAACCATCTAGCATTCTTATAGTCCTGGTAGTCAGGTGAAAATATTGTGCCACTTTAATAAACTCAACATCTATGAAGACATTTGGGACTATTAATTTGGCCAAATCTAGGTCCAAGGATTTGAAACTGGAATCTTGTCATCCCTTTTTTCATAGAAGTACCAAAATAGATCCCACCCTAAGATAGGGATAATTGGGTCTCTGCATCCATGGGTTGTATCTTTAAACACCTTTTTGAATCGTTTGTCTACAAAGTTAGGTAACATGTCTAAAATGGATTGTTGCAGGGACCTCTTCTTTGTTTTAAAAATTGTGGACTCTTCCTTTTTACTTGCAAGTTGACTTCTTTTGGGTGGCATGTTGAAGAATTTACTCCTACTTGATTTCTTCAAGTGTCTACTTGCATGAGAAAATTCAGTTCTTATACACTTGCTATAGAGGGTTTCTATGAACTTACCTGGGGAAATAATAGTTGCAGATTCTTCTCCCTTGAACTCTCTTGCCTCTGATACGCTAAGCTATGTGAATGATTGCAAAAATTTCATCTAGTCCCAAGTAATATTTTTTGCTAAGCTCAGTCACCTCACTATTAATGTCAATTTGTGCAAAATATTTTATAATTTTCCATATTTCAAGGTTGAATACATGCCTTTTATCTTGGGAAATCAAACAGTTCATGTTTAGAGGTGTAATCATTGTCACTGACGATTTAAATTCTTTGACATCTTGTACCACAATACCGCTCTGTCATATCAAGACTATTGTGGGGTAGTGTTATGTTAGGGTTAGTAGTACCACCACCCCACACACACCCCTTTGGACTCCTGCGAGATGATGGGTTAATTCTAGTGGTTGAGTGATTGTTCACCACCATATCACTCTGTCATATCAATACTGTTGTGAGGTAGCAGTATGGTAGGGTTAGCAGTACCGCCACACCACCCCTTTCGAATCCCATGAGACATCAATTTAATTCTAGTAGTTGAGTGATTGTTCACTAACATACTGCAGTGTCACTATTTACCCCTTATGGGGCTACAGTTTACTTTAGTTGTTAACATGTTCTCACCGCCACCTCACGCTATTCATATTTGGTTTTTGAGGTATTGTAGTAATAATTTGTACATGGACCTATATGTCCTGTCATCCCACACATACCTCTATTGATTGTTGTGGTAGTGTGATATTGAATTTTATTATGAATGAAATATTTTAAATATCATTTTATTGAAAAGATTGAAAATTTTTCTAATTTTTCAGTCTCTCAATTTTAGTTTTCAATGTCAATCAAACCTAAGAGATCATTTTTTTTTAGTAATGAGGAGGCTTAGTTCACCTAATGTTAATATATCTATATGTATTATTAAATCATAGATGTTCATTATATGTTTGCATCTAGAAAACATATAGGACATACAAGAAATTATATTCTAACTAAACAAAATTAATCTCAAATTTTCAACCAAAGTAAGAAAACTAAGAGGAATTATTGAACCTAACTTTAAATGCACTTCAAATCAGCAGTGAACATCTTAGGTTTTTTATACAATGTACCAACAAAATAATGATGATTACATTCAAAAATGTGTCAATAAAACAATAGAGAAGAAGCATGCATAATAATAAATTACACCATACATATAACCAAAGTTTAGGTGACAAGCTAACCTCTTAAGGTGACAAAACATCATCATAATCATCTACATTGCTAGCAAGATCGGAATCCTGATCACTCATGTCTACATCTTCTTGATTTTCTTTATCATCCTCATATGTGGCATGCAATGCATTCTCTCTCCAAATCTCTTCATTGGTAATCAAAATATCTTCTTCAAACACTTCATCATTGTCTTCATCCACTTCTTTGAATGTTTCTTGTAATTTAACATATTACTTATCAAGCATTATATCAAAAACTTCCATGAATTTTTTGTTTTGAACGAGACTCTATTTGAATGACATACGAACATCATGGGATTATTACATCATCAATTAGAAATGATTGGTGAATTTGAAGAGGGGAAACATGCACCTCATCCATCTTTGATAAAAAAATTATTGTATTTGCGCATACAAATCTATACTCATCAATTTGTATTGTGGATGGTCAGATCCACTTACATTTTAATAATATAGGACTATTTTCACCATAGTCCACTTGAATAATTTATTGGATGAATCCAACATAAAATTTCTTCTTAGTTTTGTGAAGAAATTTAGCACTAACAACACAATCAAAATTTTTCTTTCCTTTTTATTTTTCTTCCACTCTTAAATGACTACCATAGGCCCACATTCCATTGAAACGCATAGCCCATAAATATGGAGATTGTGAAAGATCACTTTCCTCCATTGTTATATCTTTACCTTCTTCTTTTGTATCACTGAATCCATTAGCAATCCATTCTTCAAATTTTTGAAAAGAAACACCTCCAATCAAATCAACATGATGTTTGTGCTTCTGAGGTCGATGTTGCATCCAAGTTTGATTTTCTTCTTCATATTTTTTACATAGAATATTAACGTACAAATAGTAAGATTAATAATATAAAAGTGTAAATGCAATTGAGTAAATAAATTATTGTGGAATTTTTTTTACCTGCGCCACTTATCGAGCGAAGATGTGTTTTGAAGAATATAGGCATGTATCACACTTCTTTCTTGATATGATAGCTTGAAGCGACATCAATTTACTTCTGATACTTCACCTACAACTCTCTCATCTTTGTCATCATCCCATATATGTTGATTGACATTTTTAAAATCCTTCATATATTTTGTGGGTATTGGCACAAAGTTGCATCACACTTTCAGCCAACTTATCAACTAATTTAAGTATTTTTAACTAAAAAATAATTTTGGTCAAACATATGATCTTGTAAGATTCATTATAGCTAAGTTATATATGTCCACAACTTTTTCGACTAAAATTATTGGCTAAATGCATATTTAGCACCACTTTGAGTCTAATTTACCAAAAAAATAAAATTATTTGAAAAAGTTGATGTTTCAACAACTTCTACTCATGTAAAATACATTTTTTCTAAAATATAAAAATACCCTTTTGTAGATCCATTAGTTTAGTTTTCAAAAATGTATATATTTTAATAATTTACTAACTGTTGGTTATCAATACAAAACATTAGGTTGATTACCATGTCAATGAAAAATAACAAAACTTATTAAAAGAAATTGAAAAAAATATGATGCCCTAGATACAAGAATCTATATCAAGATGGTATAATTTTTTTTCTATTTTAGATAAATAATTAATATGAAAGTTATCGTCAATTAGAAACAACTAAGTTTTAATATGTGCAGATTTTAATATTTATTATAAAAATCGAAAAAAAATAAATCCATGCCCTAAAGCTTCAAGTTATAAATACACACAAAAAATTTGAAGGAAAACAAAAATTGCTATATAAAGATTGACGTCTCATGTAACTTCATTTTTTAGCATTTTATCAATATCTAAATTATAGTGTAACTATATAAAAAACTATATTCAAATAATTTTTTAATTTTTTCAAAAAAATACACATAAAATATAATAAAAAATAAATATTTTATTAATTTACATTATTTCAAAATTCAAAACATATATATCACTTTTTAGTGATTCAAGTTTAAAAGTTGGATCAGTGTTGTTTCTTTTATAAAAGTGTGACACAACTTTGTACTTTTACCCTTGTGCAAAATCCCATGGCCTCTTGCATTGAATATCCTTCAGATATGTTGCCTTCCAATTTTTCCCTAGTACAAACAATTTTTTTCAAAACCTTCATATATCATTCTATAGGATACATCCATCTTGTTCTTACTGGGCCACAATGCTCTAGTTCATATTCTAGATGTATCAAAAGATGCATAGAAATGTTAAAGATTGTTAGTGGAAATTCTCGTTCCAATAAAAAAATGACTTCAACAACCTTCTCCCTCAAACTATCAAAGTTTGAAGGATCTAATACATGTAAACTCAATCAATTTGGTGTGATTGAATTCCTCAATCTAAACCCTAATGTAAATGCTTGTATCCTCTATCGACATGATGCCATGAGGAATTGAAGAGAAAGCGTCCATAGGGTCGTCTTCAAAAACCTTCATTAAGTATTTCCTGTAGGAGGGTCTAAGCCTTTATGTTGTATTTATGACTACAGGAGTTGCAATTATCTTTTTCTTTCGTGAATAGCCAAAACTAGGGTTTGCACAAGTCACACTTCGATTCACTCCAAATCTCTCTAAATCTCTCTTCACCTTCTTCGAATGCACAAGTGATTGAATCACCTTTAAATTTCGCTTTATAAACCAATGTGATGCCCAAATTTACATTCTGCACTTTTTCTTCCGGTTTCTTTCTCAAAACCTCTTCCTATTCATCTCTTACAACATCTCCTCGTTCCAAAGGTTGACATGTTGGAAATCAGGGGGTTCAAGATATTTTCTACTAAAGTTCTCCCTAAGACCATGCTAGGTCTAGTTTCTAGAGGAATTGTCTGTACCTGCTAAGGGCACAGATGCATCAGAAGATTTTGATTCTTCTTTCTTTTTCCATATCTTGCTCATTTCTTGCTTAACTTCCTCTTTGTCAACTTCCTTCATAGATTCATATTTCTTTACCAGAGCAGATTGTTTTCCCTTCTTACTTTTGCATACCTTTGAAATATGTTTTGGTTTGTTGTAGTTATAATAGACAACATTTCTTTAATTTGTTTGAATTCTATTAAACCTTGATTTTCATTGATTTGCTTTATGCCCATACCTGTTGCAAGTATAGTAGTAACCAACAAAGGATTGATTCATTCTTCCTCTATTAAACTAGTACATCATCTGAGTTATGCATTCACTAGCTCTATGTCCAATATTATTACAAGCATAGAATTGTCCGAAGAAGGAACTAGAGAACTGATTCATCCTACTTCCGCATTCAGTTGCCTTATGACCAAACTTGTTGCATGAAAAATAAGTGCCATTAAAAAATGGGTTCCTTTGAGCATTTGGTTGTCTGATAGGTGGTCTCCTTCTAGGATTTCTTTTATGCTTCCCTTTATCTTAAGTCTTTTGATCATTTACAACTATTGAGCTTTCACCCACTTCTAATCCCAATCCACCTTGTCTCTAGAGGGTTTCTGACTTGCAATTAGTTCATCAAGTCTAGTAGAGATTGTCTTAAAACTATCTTCATAGACTTTTTCTTTTTCCAGTTCTTCTATCAGGCTCACCACTTCTTATTCAAGCTTGGAACAGTCATCAGACTTTCTCTTCACTTCTACATTCAAGCATTCTTCAATTCTCTTCTTTTCTTCCACCTGTAGCTTTAGTCTGGTAATATCTTCATTTGCTTGTTTCAATTGCTCACTAACTTCTCTATGTCTCTCTTTTAATTTCTTTAATTATTCTTTCAAATTTTAGACACATTCATTTTATCATCAAGATTTTCTTTCAGATCTTTATTTTCATTTTCTTCTTTGTCAAGGTCATCAAGGGTAATCTGGAGTTTTGCATTTTCATCCATTTTTTCAATCTTCAAGATCTCCCTCAAGCTGTTAGGATTTTCTAGAGGAACCAGGTTCTTATACCAATTGTTGAATATCCAAGATATTGAGAGGGGGGGTGAATTAGTATCTTCTTAAACTTATTGAACAAATATCATCCAATTAAGCCAATGCATATGATAATTAAGATGAGCAGAAGCATTAACTAAACATGAAGCACATAACACACGAACACCAAGATTTTGACATCAATGAAAAAAAAGACTATATCAAGAGATGTGTTCTTCTTCATTCTTCCAACAAGCTCCCCCTTTTTCATTGATGGCAACATGTGCCAAAATAATTTACAGACTTCCTATGTACAAAATATACTCTATTTCTCTTTCCACTCCCCCCTTTGACATGAAGGACAAAGTTCGATCAAAAAGAATGAACATAAATATGTACATAGGGTTTAGAATGTATAGCACAGAGAATTAAACTATTGAACTCCCCCTGAGGATTTTAACCAAAAAAAAAGACCACAAAAAAACTTTACCCAGAGGAGGGAGCACTTTGAAGTTCCTGTAGAATGCCTTACCAGGCCGCTTTTCAATTCTCCCAACTCTGTTTAGCAGATATCAGCATTTTGTTCAAAGACTCTAATGGAATAAGACTTTCTTCAGCCTCATCCAGAGTATCTGAGGTCAGATTGATCTTATCCAAATTCTCAACATTAGCCAAAGTATTGGCTATCAAACTATAGTCCATCCTTACATTATCACCAAGCAGCCCAAATTTTTTGATTGTCCCTTCTTTTTGCTTCTATAACATGAAGATTTTTTCTCTATGTGCAGAGATGGCATTCCAAGTTGATTTGTCTCTATCCATGGATACATTGTAAGTATTAGAAACAACTATCAATTGGGACTAAATGGATTCCATGAGATCTGTTAGAGTAATAAGTTATTATACTTAATTAATTATATCATACTGGTTAATTAATTAAGTCACTTATTCCTTTAGTTGCTTAAGCTAAACTTAGGCACATTAATAATTGATTAATTATTAAGTGTGCACACTAGGGTTTCATTTAGGGTTTCTTGATCTCCTTCATAAGGATTGATCTCTTTGTAATAATTGATTCTCAATAATGCATTTTTACTTTGAGGTTTACAAAACATCTTCTTTGGTTCTGCATGTCTTTTGCATGTGATGGGTGATTGTATGTAGGTGATCTTGGTTTTTAACATGGTATCAGAGCTCCAGACCAGTAGCTATCTGTTCGTGATCTGAAGATATGGCTTTTCAATGAGTTTCAAGTGCAAGGGTTTCTACAGGCATCTTTTTTGCAAGATCTGGGGGTAGCCCATTTTTCGAGACACTTTGGGCTCAAACGAACATCACCATCGCATTCGCAATGCCCCAAAACCCTATAAACACCTGTCAAATTGTCCATTTTGTTGAAGTTGGTCCGGAAGGCAAAAAAAATTTCACAGGGAGGTAGTACAGCCTCCCCAGCATGCTTCCCAATGCACAAAAATAAAATAAAAAAATCTTGAAACAGTGTTTTTTCAGGTTCTGTGCCGATGCCTCCAGTTCTAAGGGATTATGCCACCAAGCAGCTACCGACCCGCCGCCATCGCCGGTGGCTCCACCACCCTACACTGTCAACTCGAGCTCTAAACCCGCGGGCCCTCTCTGCACTAGCCACGGTCACATGGGTCGACTATAACCCACACCGCACGGTCATATGGCAACCAGGGGCTCTAGCCAAATTGTTTTTTGCAGGGGGTGAATTTTTGCAGTGACAACCAGATGGCCGTCAAATTTATCCTCGTGAACCGCATGACATCAATGACTGTATGACACCTTTTTTGGCCCCTCCTAACCCTAGTTTGCCCTAAAAGAGCATTTTTTTTCTTTTTGGCATAACTTGGGTATACGGTATCGAAATTGGGAAAACAAGATATTGTTGGAAAGCTGGTTCCGAGCACTTTCATGTGGTCTAGTTTATTTTACATTATTTTTTGTTTTACTACACTTATTTATGTTGTAATTCATATGTTTATTTTATGCTTCCGAGCTCATAACATTTTGCCACGATCTCCAATTTTCGCTATCTTTGCGAAGTTGGAAAGGTATTGAGGAGCTCTATGTTGCTATCCATGCACTTTTTTCTGTATCTATCCTAGGTTTATCGTTAATCCAGATTTGGCCCAATGGGTGTTTTGGAGATTACTTGGATGTTTTGGCAGTTGGGAGAGTGCAACTTGCATCTTTGCACTTCATTTTCAGTAATACATCATTCAATAATTGACTGTTGTTTCATAGATTCCAGGGTTGTTCCCGTTTGGAGTTTTCGAGTGTTTTGTGTCATCGGGTCTATTGTTGCATCATTATGATTCTGATATGGTTTCTTGTAGATAGAAGTATCTTTCCTTGCTTGCTGGATTGCGGTTCCAGTGTTACTCTATAGTGTTCTTCCGATGCTTCTTTGCAATATGTCATCTCATTGTAGGGGGGGTTTTCCCACTGGGTTTTCCTTCTCTACCTCTTTCTTGCATTTGTAAATGGGTACCTAATCAGGCCTAGTTGTCGGGACCCATCCTTGCTTGCATGCATCTTCTTCTAGTGTTTTAGATTCTTCCTAAGTTCATCTTAAGGGGGGGTGTTAGAGTAATAAGTTATTATACTTAATTAATTATATCATACTGGTTAATTAATTAAGTCACTTATTCTTTTAGTTGCTTAAGCTAAACTTAGGCACATTAATAATTGATTAATTATTAAGTGTGCACACTAGGGTTTCATTTAGGGTTTCCTTTTTAGGGTTTCTTGATCTCCTTCATAAGGATTGATCTCTTTGTAATAATTGATTCTCAATAATGCATTTTTACGTTGAGGTTTACAAAACATCTTCTTTCATTTTGCATTTTCTTTTGCATGTGACAGGTGATTGCATGTAGGTGATCTTGGTTTCTAACAAGATATTTTATACTTTGTGTGGCATGAGACCACCTTATGCAGTAGGAAAAAACATAATTAGCTTTAGATTCATAGGCCTTTACAAATTCAAGGTTCTTTTCTACATTGGTATGTGCCAAAGCACACCTATCATGGAGGATCAATAGCCTTTTCTTAGTCAGTTTCTCTTCGATTTCCTTCTTTTTTTAACAAGTTTGGTGGTATACTCCTTGAAGGAGTCCAATAGAAGCTTCAGGTTTTCAACCGGAGTGAGAGATGTGTCCACTGACGTATCGGGTATGACATCCTCCAAAACCTTAATAGCATCTTTGATAAGATCAGTTCCCTTCTCATGCATTTCCAAGATTTCTCTTCTATCGAATGCATGAAATACATCACCTAACACCATTTTATGTATAGGAGAAATCTTGTTTAGATCTGCAT
>CM021102.1:203213000-203253608 GCA_007115665.2 Sequoiadendron giganteum | reverse complement strand
TTGAACATAACCTTCAACTTCTTCTATGATTCATATCCCAAGGGTTGAATCCAGATAGTCTGGGGTTCAACCGCTTCAACCATGCACTCATCAGAAGAAACATGAAATATGATGGCATTCTTATACTTTTCAACAATCTTCCTTGGAATTTTGTCTCTCTCATTCATATTTTTCTTGAATACGGAAAATAATTTCATCAAGGAATTTTCTATGTTCTTCACATCACCCAACCTATACATATGATCAAAAATTTGATGGGAAACCGATCGGGATGAGTCCCAAAACATTGTTTCATATTTTCCCAGAAGCATTCTAAGGAAATAGAATAACATGAAAACAATTAAAGAACCAAACTTGAAAGGATACTTCTTCTTCTTTGACATTCTTAGGTTCTCAACTAGTTTTTGTCTGTGAAGATCACATAGATCATAAATTGCACCATTTCTAGCCATATCAAAACCAATATAGATTGTAGTGGCGGACACAAAGTTCTCTTTGTTGGTGAAGTAGATTTTATGACCAATCATTATTGATGCGTACTTCATAGCTGGATTAGTGATAGGATTTGTTGTGAGAGCCCTCTTATCATATGTTGCACCGATGAGATCCATCACCACTTCATTTTTCACTGATTTTAACACTGGTACTAGTTCGGTGTCACGGAGTCTGGTGACAGCTTTGATCGCTTCCTTAGTTATCAAGTGCGGCTCATTAGTCCATAAGAATTGATCATGCATTCTGCTAAGAACTGGTTTGACATACTAATCATCCACTATGGAACAAAAATTAGGAAAGTTGTTCCAGCAATCCAAATTATTTTTCACAAGATTTGAGTAATTAGGTTTCACCATGAAGTTATCTCCAGTGAGTTCCTTCAGCCACATTTCAATCAATTTGGTGTGATTGAATTCCTTGGTCTTAACCCTAATGTACATTACTATATCCTCTATCGGCATTATGCCATGAGGAATTGAAGAAAAAGCGCCCATGCGATCATCTTCGAAAACCTTCATTGAGTATTTCTTGTAGGAAGGTCTAGGCCTTTCTGTGTATTTACAACTATAGGAGTTGCCATTATCTTTTTCTTTCATGAATAGTCGAAACTAGGGTTTGCACAATTTGCACTTTAATTCACTCCAAATCACTCTAAATCTCCCTTCACCTTCTTCGAATGTATAAGTGATTAAAATTCCTTTCTGATTTCCATTTATAGACCAATGTGATGCCCTAATTCGCATTAAATGTGATAAAATTTGAAAATCTAGAAAAAAAACCCCTTCAACTGCATTGAAAAACCCTAATATGCTCCGCAAGCGAGCATACATGCACTTTTTCTTCTCGTTTATTTTTCAAAACCTCTGCCTATTCATCTCTTACAACATCTCCTCGTGCCAAAGGTTGACATGTCCGAAATCAGGGGGTTCAAGATATTTTCTACTAAAGCTACCCCTTAGACCATGCTAGGTCTAGTTTCCAAAGGAATTGTCTATACTTGCTGAGGGCACAGATGCATCAAAAGATTATGATTCTTCTTTCTTTTTCCATATCTTTCTCATATTTTTCGTAACTTCATCTTTTTCAACTTTCTTCACAGATTCATTTTTTTTACTAGAGCAGACTGTTTTCCCTTCTTACTTATGTATACCTTTGAAATATGTCCTAGTTTTTTGCAGTTATAACAGACAAAATTTCTTTGATTTGTTTAACTTCTATTAAACCTTGATTTGCACTAATTCACTTTATTCCCATACTTTTTGCAAGTATAGCAGTAACTAGCAAAGGATTGATTCATTCTTCCTCCATTAAACTAGTACATCATCTAAGTTTTGCATTCACTAGCTCTATGTCCAATCTTATTACATGCATATCATTTTCCGAAGAAGGAACCAGAGAACTAATTCATCCTACTTCTATATTTAGTTTCCTTATGACCAAACTTGTTGCATGAAAAACAAGTGCCATTAAAAGATGGATACCTTTGAGCATTTGGTTGTCTGATAGGCAGTCTCCTTCCAGGATTTCTTTTATGCTTCCCTTTATCTTGAGTCTTTTGATCATTTACAGCTTTTGAGCTTTCACTTGCTTCTAATCCCAATCCACCTTTGTCTTTAGAGGGTTTTTGACCTGCAATTAGTTCATCAAGTCTGGTAGAGCTTGTCTAGAAACTATCTTCACATACTTTTTCTTTTTCCAGTTTTGCTCTCAAGCTCACTTCTTATTCAAGCCTAGAATAGTCATTAGACTTGCTCTTCACTTCTGCATTCAAGCATTCTTCAATTCTCTTCTTTTCTTCCACTTGTATCTTTAGTCCAGTAATATCTTCATTTGCTTGTTTCAATTGCTCACTAACTTCTCTATGTCTCTCTTTGAATTTCTTTAATTGCTCTTTCAACTTCCTAACACATTCATTTGCTTCATCAAGATTTTCTTTCAGATCTCTATTTTCATTTTTCTCCTTTGTCAAGGTCATCAAGGGTAGTCTAGGGTTCTGCATTATCATCCATTTGTTCAATCTTCAAGATCTCCCTCAATTTTTTAGGCTTTTCTAGAAGAACCAGGCTCTCATACCAATTGTTAAATATCCAAGATACTAAGAGGGGGAGTGAATCAGTATCTTCTTAAACTTATTGAACAAATACCATCCAATTAAGCCAATGCATGTGATAATTAAGATGAGTAGACACATTAATTAAACATGAAGCACATAACACATCGACACCAAGATTTTTATGTGGAAAACCTAGAATGGGAAAAAACACGGTGAGGATTAACTCACAATATAGTATAACCGGTTATAAGATATTACAAAAGGGGTGGCTCACTACTAGGACTCACTATCCAAAATGGAGGCTCACTACCTACATAATATAGAAATAAAAATGGCTTACAACCAAAGAATGAACTAATGTAAGTACACCTCAGAATGCAGATTCAGTTCCTTTGAAGCTCAGGAAATTCGCATGCCAGCAGATCACTCTTCTCTCTTTTTGCATCCACACATAATCTACCAACATTTAAATACTCCTTTTTTTCCTTTTCTATCTCAAAAGTCATCCTATATATATTTGATTTTCCCATAAGTAACAATCAGGTCAGCTCTAGGTAAACACAAAACCTTCTGAAAAATAATTCAAATGTGTGGTGTGAAATTACATGTCGGCATGGGTAGCACAAACAATATTTAATCCATTTCACCTTCAACTACTTATAAGGTCGGCCAACAATAGACCTAATAAGAAAAATGTAAAAAAAAAAATGGTGTCGACAACAACCATGAGCATCTGAATGCACGAGATCCTATCCATGCATGCTTTTATCAACCAAAAAACATTTCACAAAATCTGAAGTAGCAACTATCAACGAAGGGGAATTTCGAAGCAAAATACCAGAGGACAACTTTGCATTACCAGTTCAGAATACCGAATCAACATGACTTTGAATCTTGCATTTGAAACTCATATATCATGGTGACATCAATGACAACAAAGACTATATCATGATATGTGTTCTTCATTCTTCCAACATAGCATAGCTTATATCATTGACACTTCCCTTAACAACACTTTTCCCCATCTTCACCTAGCTCTCAATACCTCTCCCACTTGTGGAAGAGATTCGGTAAAAGAAAATACAATCACTGATAACCCTAGTATTACTAACACATCCCCTCCTTATAAAGGAAATTCCTTGATTGTAGAAGATCCAATTGTGAACCATCATGATAATCCTACTTATTTTCCTCCTACTACTTCTCCTAATGGGAAAGGTATCCTATTTTACAAAATTATTTCAAAAGGCCAACTAATAAATCATGAAGGAAAGAGGATTAGCTTAAATCCTCCACCTTTAAGTAAACTAATTATGAAACAAAGAAAAAAGAGCACAAGCATTACACATCCAAGAAACACAAGGTCCATGATTCTCTTGAACATCTACATAACCTATTAAAACCATCCAAGACTGAGCATGATTTCTATACATTTTTACATTGGGGATTAATTCAGTTACCTCCTAAACCTAAACAATTAACAAAGAAACAAAGTGATAAAAACATACCATATTGTGCATATCATAGATATTTAGACACCACACTAATATTTTTTGTGGTTTACAGGAACTATTGAGAAAATTTGGACTCCCTAGGGATCCAACTTGATTAAAATACATTTTTCTCCTTGTCATGTGATAGTTGTAGAATCATAGCATGCTCAATATTACATGATTTACATTTAATGCAAATAATTTACCATATTGCAAGGAGCACTTTCTAATCACCTACCTCAGCTCATCCTTGTCCTACATTTGGGGGGCAAGGAGTTAGATATCCTTGTCCTAGTATGACACTTGTCCCTTTGGCTAGTTGTCCACCTTCTACATATGATGAACACGATTGGGATGAGGATCCCCTGATATAGGTTGACTCGCATGATCCATACTAGTCTTTTATTTGTATTATTTTCATGTTCTTTGTGATTGCATGTGTGTAATGTGATCCCCCATATTATGCGGATTGACATGTCTTTATATGTTTGTGAGACTACTTTGGATGACCCTGGTCACTTTGTTGGTACTGTAAGAGAGGGGGACCAACCACTGCAAGGCTCTAGGTCACAAAAGGCCAAGATCAGTATGGTTGCCCTAACTTACCTCAGTTAAAGGAGTGTTAGGATGAACGCAATGACAATGATGGGGATTATGAGGTCCTTCGATAACTCTGTAGACCCTAGGGTTGAAAGGAGACTAGATGAGTCTATCTATAAGGTAAACTCAACATCTCAAGTAGCTCTTTGTCAAAGGACAGAAGTGCATTTCTAGGATGACAACACGACATGCTGGCATCTCACAGGTGCGCTAACATCCGTATGGCCAAAACACCAGAGAGATGAGGTTTAAGCTTTAGGAAATGACTATTAGCCTAGTTTAGAAGTTTCTAGAATGACATAATAAGATTAAGAAGAGTGGAACATAAATATGAATGTGATAAAGGAAATAAATTACCACAAGGGTGACGAAGACAATTTCGCACAACAACCTTCTCGCTAGCTTGCTCCAAGATCTCTCCACCTACACAGAGAAAAGTGGGAAAATGTTGGGGGGTTGTATAGAGTTAGACCCCCATTTTGGTGTTTCCACCTCCACTGACAATTGAGTTTGTAATGATAGAAATAATGATAAAGAAGGGAATACAAGCTACGTAAACAAAAGACACTACAAAACAGTATGCTTTTACTCAACCAAATGATAGATAAGATAAGAGGAGCTTACCACCTTTGTCCAAAGCGCTCAAGGATAGTTGCGGAGAAAATGAGAGGAAGTCAATCCTCTGTTGCAATGGTGTTTGTCCTGCGCTCGCACTATCAGAGTGATGGAGTGATAGATTTTTGCTATGAAGTGTGAAGTGATACTACAAAGCTTGTGGATGAGTGAATGGAATGGAGAGAAGGCTCAAATCGATCTTGCAACTGGAGAATGGATGATAGAGTGAGGAATATGAAGGAAGAGGATGAAAAATGACCATATTCGGGTCAGCCAGCCGGAGAGAGGTGTTACACTTCAAATTCCAATAGGAAGTGTAAGGTTTGAAGAAACTCCAACCACATGAATCTGCCAGGGATGTAAGTACATTGCGTAGACATCTGCGCACCGCGTGGGCATCCCCGACAGAAATGCCTCCACTGACACTCAAACGGGATGCCAAGTGTGATGTGAGCAATGGGCTTAAGTGGAATTAAGCCTCCGCCTTAGGTTTTCTAAAGTGTAAGGGGGTAAACGGGAATTTGCATTAGTGGTGCAAATTCATGCCTATACATTTTTCCCCAACTTAAGTGAGAACGAGTACTAATGATTGCTTTGATAAAGTAGAGTAGTAGGAAGTGACAAGGTAAGAGATGTATACTTGAACTGATGAGGAAGCAGAGCATGGTTTGGAAAACTCGAAAGTGCAAGAAAGGAATTCATAGTTTTGCAGAAATATAAAGCTAAAGTACGAAAGTGCCTCATAGTCTCATAGGCTCATAGTCCTACAAGGAAGGTATCCTTCAAGAACTCTCACATGAAGGAAACTAGGAAGAGCACCTTACAGATCTGCAGACCTGCAAGGAAGGTATCCCCTAAGAACTCTCACATGAGGGAGACCGAGCAAAGGGGACTCCGTAGAGTTAGAGTTGGTGATATGTTTATCCGCAGATAGAACATGTCAGGAAGTGGCCATGTAGGCTAGTAAACGGACAGTCACGCAGACCATCGCTAAGTTGGAAGACTTTCAAAGGGGTCCTTCGAGAACCCTTAAAAAGAAAGGAGGGTCCACTCAAGGGACACACTATTTGAAAAGTAAATTCTAGTTAGGCTACCCCCAAGCTAGACGTTAGGATGTGAAGTAGGTATAGTCTGGCTGCCCCCAGACTAGACGCAAAGATGTGAGACCGGTCTAGTTGGGTTGCCCCCAGATTAGATGCGAAGATGTAGAACCAGTCTAGTTGGGCTGCCCCCAGGCTAGACTCCATAGAACCTGTTGAAAACTTTTGAAGGGGTCCCTTGGGAACCCATCGTGAAAAGGAGGGGTCCACTCAAGGGACACACTATTCAAAAGCTAATGTCTTTCTTCTCAAATCGATTCATCAACAAGGAATCCTTTTGAAATATGTTCACCTCATCAAGGAATTTGAAAGGAAGGACATGCCCCCATGCGAGGGGAAGATCAAGACTGTCCCCGCTTCAAAGGAAGGTGTCCAAGTCCTTTCTTTATGAACCTGTGGTGAAGTAAACACATTCCGTTAGGGTTTCAAGTCGAGAATGTAATTCTGAAGAAGAAATGTGTGAATGGTCTTGAGGAAGGGCTCATTTTGCAACAAATGCACTTTCTAAAGACCAAGTAATGTAGAAGTGGCGTTGTCACACACAAGAGGGAAAACTCAAGAAAAGAAGAGAGAAAGATAAAGAGAAAGCAAAGGAAAAGGGAACAGGGGGATCTGGTTTTGTGGGGTTAGATCTACATTTATTTATATATAATAGGTAACCATGGTAAGAGGTGAAAGATCATCAATCCCCAACTAGATGTGGAAGAATGCACAGAAGACAAAGTAAAACTAAAAAATTAGGTCAACATGGAAGGAAGCCTAAATGCTCCTGATGCTTTGCATCGCCCCCAATTTATCGAAAATCAATCACAAACATGGAAGAATGATGGTACAAATAGAAGAAGGTTCACAATGCAAATGCAACACCTGTATCCATGCACCAATAAGCGTGACAAGGTTCATCTAGGCACATATAGCACGATCACGAGGAGATCACATCACAACACACACATGATCTAATCTAAAGATCAAGAAGGGGGTCTCTCCCTAACACTAGTCAATCAAGAGGTCATCAACTTCCCACTCTAGATCATCATAGGGGGGAGGATGATGAGCTTGCAATAGTGTAATGTTAAGGGGAGGAGTTTTCGATCCTTCCGCAATAAGGTCCAAGGTGGAGGGACCTGTGAGGTCTTCATCGCTCAACTCTTGTGGGTCTAAGGTCAATGATGTTGTAAAGATCATTGACAGGGTCAGAAATTCATCCACCAAGTTAAACATACACTTAATGTGAGTGTCATGTTTTACCTCAGTAGATGGAGGAGTTTGCACCCGAGGTTCATTGTTGGGTTCACCGAGAGACTCAAGAGTGGTGACAAACTCAAGGGAGGTCGGGACGGGGTTATGTCACTAGGACAAAACAAGTCAGTGCGAGGCCACCTTTTAGAGAAGGTAGACTCCTCTTACGCCCTCCATTGCTAGAGGGACCATGCTCTACCTTCCTCTTCATTGGAGGAGGAAAACTCCCCACAGACGAAGCAAGGTGGATAGAGGAGGATAGAACCACAATGGATACGATCGAATTATTAACCATATCCACGGGCTTTGGGAAGGGTGAGACATTCAAGACGAAAGTCAATAGAGGTGGCTCCACATAAGGGGTGATAAACACCTGCACCTTTCCAGGCGCATATGCCCTTGCATTGGAAGTTGAAAGGGATTCAGAGCTAGTTTGAATAGAAGGGGGGAGAGAGGAAGACATAGCAGGAGATACGGTCATCTCCTCCTCCTTCTATAAGGAGGCTTGCTCAACTAGGAGAGCCTTTCATCGGTGCTTACGCTCGCATGCAAGGTGATTTCTATGACTCTTTGAACTAGAAGCTAAAGGTTGCAAAGGGATAGAAGGTTCCTACTCAGCCATGGGAGTGTCCTCCACAGCTATTTCCAGTGGAAGTATAGACTCCTGAATGGGATCAAAAGAAGCAAGTTCGGAAATGTCATGAGGAATCGATTCCAGTGCTTCGGCAGTGGGCCTCTTCCCGTTCACTGTCTTAGGAACAGGAACAGTAGGAGGTGGTGGAGGCCGAGATAGAGAATACTCACCGCAAGTGGCTTTCTGCCTTCCATACCAAACGAGCCTAGGCTCCATGGGTAAGACAGGAAGCTCAAACACGGGATGCTTAGCCTTTCGCCAAGCGAGCACCACGCGATTCCCTCGCAAATGCAAGGCAGACAAAGATGACACCATGGCAGGGTGAGAGGAAGCATCAGGCTGAACAATAGAAGAGGAAGAAGGAGGATCTCAGGACCACTTCTCTTCTTCTCTTCTATGTGCCTTAGTGGCATGACTATTAGCCTTTAGGCAGGATCTATGTGAAACAACATAAGGTGAAGGAGGATATCTTACATTCGGCCTAGCACACCCTTTCTTATAGTTTTGATATGTGCGATATAGGAGGTCCTTCCTAGGTAGGAGAGGACCGAGGGATGTAGGCCAAAAGTAATCTAAGGTATAGATACCACGTGCAACCGGTGGTCTCTAACTAGTGTCATAGACAACTTGTACCGAACCTCCATGAACAAATTTCAGACACTTGTGCACAACCGATGGAACTGCATTTATAGCTACTAGTCAGGGCATTCCTAGCTTCACTCTAAAGATTTCGGACCTTGGGATGATGTCAAACTTAAGGCTCATAGATTTAGGTCCAATGAGGACCGATAGGACAATACTCCCTATAGGAGGTACAAAAACTATGTCGTGCATGCAGACGGTACTTTTAGGTGTATCATATCCATCCTTATGTAGGAATTTAATCAACATGATCTCCTCAATTATGATATTCACTTGAGATGTCGGATCAACGAGAACACTTGCTACAGTATTCCCATTTATCCTCGTTGGAATGTAAAGAGGAGATGGTTCCCTATTAAAGCCCATCAATAGGCCTGCGAGGTGAAGTTTATGCTAGTACCACTACTCATAGTCTGCACAGAGGGAATAGGTTGATTTAAGAAAGAGTCCATTGCGCACACCAAACAATACTTCTACAAAGCCTCCTAACATTTATGAGATAGGATAGTGACCCAATTAAGGTTTCATTATACAACACCGTCGGAACCTTCCAACTATGCCTACTAGGGGTCACAGGTTGGGTTGTAAGGAAGAAGCCTCACAATACTCACACCTATAACACTCCTAGAACATGAGGAAAGGGACTTTCAATATCATAAAATGGAACCAAAATGGTTCACGTCGGGTTCACCAAAAATGTAAGAGAGGGGGACCAACCATTGCAAGGCCCTAGGTCACGAAAGGCCAAGACTATTATGGATGCCCTAACTTACCTTAGTTAAAGGAGTGTTAGGATGAATAGGATTAGAATTATGAGGATTATGAGGTCCTTCAATCACTCTATAGACCCGAGGGTTGAAAGGAGACTAGGCGATTCGATCTTTAAGGTAAACTCAGTGTCTCAAGTAGCTCTTTGTCAGAGGACACAAGCACATTTTTGGGATGACAGTGCGGTGTGCTGGCATCTCACAAGTGCACTATCATCCGTATGGCCAAAAAACTAGAGATACGAGGTTTAAGATTTAGGAAAGGACTATCAGCCTAGTTTATAAGTTTCTAGAATGACATAATAAGATTAAGAAGAGTGGAACATAAAGACGAATGTGATAAAGGAAATAAATTACCACAAGGGTGACAAAGACGATTTCACACAACAACCTTCTCACCACCTTGCTCCAAGATCTCTCCACCTGCACATAGAAAAGTGGGAAAATTTTGGGGGCCTGTATAGGGGTCTACCTCAGTCAGACCCCCATTTTGGTGTTTCCACCTCCACGGAAATCCAAGTTTGCAACAATAGAAATAATGATAAAGAAGGGAATACAAGCTATGTAAACAAAAGACACTACAAAATAGTACATGATTACTCAACCAAATGATAGAGAAGATAAGAGGAACTTACCACCTTTGTCCAAAGCACTCAAGGCTAGTGGAGGAGAAAATGAGAGGAACTCAAGCCTATGTTGCAATGGTGTTTGTCCTGTACTTGCACTATCAGAGTGATGGAGTGATAGATTTTTTCTATGAAGTGTAAAGTGCTGCAACAAAGCTTGTGGATGAGTGAATGGAATGGAGAGAAGGCTCAAATTAATCTTGCAAAACTTGAGAATGGATGATAGAGTGAGGAATATGAAGGAAGAGGATTAAAAACGGTCATATTCAGGTTGGCTAGCCGAAGAGAGGCATTACACTTCAACTTCTAATAGGAAGTGTAACATTTCTATAGACTCCAGCCATAGGAATCTGCCAGAGACGTAAGCGTGTCGCGCGGATGTCTGTGCACCATGCAGGCATCCCTGATAAAAACGCCTCCATTGACACTCAAACAGGACACCAAGTGTGATGTGAGCAGTGGACTTAAGTGGAATTAAGCCTCCGCCTTAGGTTTTCTAAATTGTAAGGAGGTAAAGGGGAATTTGTGTTAGGGGTACAAATTCACGCCTATACAGGTACAAGGATACAAAGGAAGCAAACCTGTTGTGACATTCTTCTATTTATATCTTCATTCTTCTATTTTTTTTAACCATTTTCTTTCTCATTTGTCTTGTGTTTTCCTTTTGGGGATGATGCAAGATGATCAGACATTTAGGTCTCTTCCATGTTGACCCAAAATATTTTCTTTGTTTTTTCTCTATATGTGTCATTCTTCCTTTGTGCTCATTGTACCATGAGTTATTTGGGAAATGATGATGATTTTGAGCTCAATTATATCACTGTAGCAAAGACATACATTGACCCTAGATCCGTGGATCCCTTATGTGTTTTCTTAGGATCACATATGGGGGAAACCCCTTTTCCATGATGTAGCTCTATTTTGGAAACATATGTTTTACATAGGGCTTTCTGAATAAATCTCTCATGTATTGGTCTTTATCATTTTGCTACTTTAAAGTTATTTCTCATAGCATGGTGTTTAGAAATTTCTTTAAAGTGGGGGCATATGCATCCCCGCTCATTTTTTTGCATATTACCATCAAAGTATGGTCTTCTTAATTCATGTGGCATCTCTTCTTCTTGGTGGTGACATTGGGTTTGATGTCCTTCAAGAGTGTGACCTTTCTTGGCATATGGCATTCCTCTTAGTGGTAATGTTATAGCTTGCATTCCCTAAGGTGCAAATCTTTTATCCCTTGACTAGACCTCTCTTTGTGACATTAAGTGTGATGTTCCATAAGGTGTGACCTTTCATGAATTAAGAAAAACCCCTTTGACTATCCTATCCTATTGCATTTGAAACATATTCATGGCCACCAAGCATAACACAACTTGCTTGCCAGTGGTGCCTTTTTATTTTTCATGAGTGTCTAGCATAATGTAGCTTTCTAGCCTTGTGGAACCTTTGACCATTTTGTGTGGCTCCCTATCAAAGTTATCGTGAGGAATAAATTTTGGTACGGTTGACGCATGGGAGCCTATAGACCTAGAATGACTTTCCCATCAGCCACCCTTTTGTGGGTACATATTGACCTAGTGTGTTTCTCACTTTCTTGGAGCTCATACACCAAATTTCACTAGCCCTCGTGAGTATATTTTGTTTGTATAGTGCATAATGGGTTTCCACTTGTGAACACATTTTATGGACAACAATGCAACCACAACTAGTCCACCCTTCCCTTTATTTATTTTTACATTAATTTTGACATTGCATGATTGTGCATCTTGTATTGCTACTGTAGGCATGTGTCTCTTTGTGCCTTTGTTGGTTTTCCATAAGATATTAGATCTTGGGGGCTTGATCATCCTCCTTGGTCCTTGTCATCTTATATTTCCAATACTCGTACAATTAGACCTCTCTTGATTTATTTGTCTACTTTAGTGTGAGTTTGAGCACAAGTTCATACTCACTAAAGTGGGGGCTAAATGTAGTGTAGAAAAATGTACACCTTACATTTTCACACTATGTTTGCATCCCCTTAATTGATTGGACTTAATTAATCCTTTAATTGGTCCAATTATGTATTCACAAACTTGATTAATTTCATTTTTTGAAAGGAAAACCCACATTTAACCAATGCCTACACTTAATTACACATCTTAGAAAATGTGTATCCTACATTTAGGGCCTAGGACCCATTCACCCAATGGTTAATGGGTCCTCCTTAAGTCTTGGATCACATTTTTTAATATGTTTTTGGTGCCATTTTAATGATCCAAATTCAAATTGCAAAGGTCATCTTGTGGTGTTTAATTTTCGGGTAATTAAGGAAACACCTATAAATATAAGGTCTTTTTATCAATTCAAAACATCTAGCATTAAGGAAAATTTCACAAGAGTAAAGATTATTGTCAAGAGCATTGGAGAGAAGATTTATTAGTCAATTATTGTAGTGTTCAATATCCTATCATGATGTCAAGATTTATGTGTGTTCATGCATTTTTTTGAGCTAACAATGTGATGTAGGTTTCAAGTTTCAAGCAAGCATTCAAGCATCAAGATATACCAAGAAATCAAGCCATCTCATACAAGATCAAGACCTTAGAGAGATGTGTTAGACTATAGTCCTCTAAGAGCAGACATTAAAGGGTTTGGTGAGGTGCAACAAGCTTTTGTTCATTCATCATTTCCTTCATTTTATTATATTTTATTATCAAGGTTTAATTACCAAACTAGGGTTTGACCAAAGAAAACCCTTATACACCAAAAATAAACATTTTTCTCCTCTTTCTGTGTTTGTAGATTTGTATGTGAAGAAGGATTGAAATTGGATCAAAAGTGCAATTTTATAAAGTTGTCAAAGTTGTCATCAAATTTGTCAAGGCACAAAAAATCACCTACAGGTTTTATTTTTGGATTTCTAATAGTCAAACCTGGGGGAATCAAAAGTTTAAATCTAAGATCTGAGGACTACAAAAAATAATCTTTAGAGCCCTATAAAAAGACACATTCGCCCTTGGGCGAATATGTCCTTCAACAAAGCCTGAAACTCACTTTTGGAGCCAGGTAAACACCATCCTAACCTTCTTTGATTTGTTGGTTAATAGTTTTTTTTGTCGATTTTATCATAATACTCCACATTCAAAGTGTTATATCTCATGAGTTTGACAGTTAATGAAGTTTTATTCCTCTCCAAAAATTTTTGTTCAATCATTTATGTCATAAGAAAGTTATTGTAGCATAGTGTCCAAACCTAGGGTTGACTCACCTTGAGGGTTGTAAGTCAATTCTAACCATTTGTGGCACTATCCCTCTTCCTAATGAACATGGAAAAGGTGGATTTGTGATTAGGTGGATGCCCCCTTTTTCTTTTGGTATAGGTCCCTCATTTTTTCTCTGCATAAGGTCTTCTTTCTTTGGATTATGATCCCCTCCTCTAGAATCTTCCTCTTGCACTTCTTTGCCTTTGTTCAAATTTCGTGTTCAACTTCTCTTCCACTTTCAATGCAAATTGGCATTCTTCCTCAACTGTTGTCATTTTTACCAGACTCATTTTTCTTGAATGTTTGTTCTCAGTCCATTAATGTATCTCATGACCTTTTCTTTGCTTGCTTCACTATGTCCAGTTTTGATGATCATCTTGTAGAATTCTTCAATATACTCTTTCACAGATCTTTCTTTTTGCCTTAGGCTCTACAATATTTTCAACAATTCCAGTTCATAATCAGCAAGTATGAATTGATTCTTCAACTTTGTCACCATCCTATCCCACTTTATGATTTTCTCCTTTCCTCTTCTATTTGTATCCAATTGAACTTCTTTCCACCATATAGCAGCATGTCCTTTCAACTTAGTTTTTCCAAATCTCACTCATTCCAGATCTTCAATTTCTTCATATTCAAAGTATTCTTCCATATCATTTATCCAATCAATCAACTCCTCAAGGTTTAAATTTTCCGTGTAATTTTGAATTTCAATCTTAGATCACCTACCAATTTTGAAATAGCTTTCAACATTTTCAATTGATATGATTCTTCTTCTTCAAGGTTTTCTTCATTTTGATTCACATCATGATCCAACTCATCATCACTTTCATTCTCATGTATAGGGTTTAGAACTATTTGTCTATCTTCTTCTACAACATCCAATTAGACTCACATTTCTCTCATCATCTCTAACATCTCATCCATTCTTCCAACAAAATTTTCCATAACAAGTGCTCTCCTTGGCGATATCTCTCCCCTTGAATCTGGTGCAACTGCCTCAATTCAATGATCTGTCTACAAGGGTTTCAACTGCCTCACAGTTGGTGATCAGTTGAAAACACATGCAGTCTACGTCAAGTCGATGATATATTCACCACAAGGAATGCCTTCAAGACTCACAAACTTGCTTTGATACCACTTGGTGTTGTCACAAATGGAGGTCCTAGAAAGAATTATCCAACCATGCAACTTAGAGTTCAACACAATAGAAACAACATAGATAAATGCTTTGCAAATATAAATCTTTAATGAATTTGGAAATCTTACATTCATCACATGCCTTATAGACAAGTATTCAGGGTTCATAGACTTTCCACAAGGGCTTTCAACATTACAATTGGCCAAAGGCCTTATTATAGTCCCTCAATGGGGTTGATCATAAAATCTATCTAATTATCACTAACCAAATGAGTGCTTTCCAAATTATTACAAATGATCTTAAATATAATTCTCCAACTCCAACAAAAGTCCACGTCAACCTCAAGGTTTTACAAAACCTGATGAATGAACAAGCATGTAGGTCAGCCTCCAAAACATGAAAGATAATTCTTTACGAGATGAAATATATTGTGAATCTCTAAGATAGATCCCCTTGGACCAAAAATAGATTGAATGATGCTACATTAATCTCCGCACACTCTAGAATAGGTCTGCACAACAAGTTCTAGACCAGGTCAGCCCCAAATGCTTTGATTGTGAATAATAGTGAAGTTCTGAGAGTGATAACTTTTTGTAGACAAATGCCAATGATCTAAAATCTAGATATGATGTAGATGGCCCTGTGTAGATGCTATATCCTACACTATGAGCTAAGAAATGGTAATATAGTAAAATTCAAAATGAACTTCTTAAATTGCTATTAAATGAAATGCAAGAATTTTTTTTTTTTGGTTGATACATTATTTCTTTACAACTAGGGATGCTCCTGCATAAAATATACACCTTGGGAAAATCCCTCAAGAGGGAAAAACCTAGCTTCCAAAAATATCCATCACTCATATATTATTAAAAAATGAAACCATTGCAATACATCTTCAGAGTCCTCCATGAGTACCTTTGAAATATCGAGCCCTCTACATGCATTCCATGTGAACAAGCATGTAAATACACATCCCGTGCCATGCTTCAACCCTCAAAAATGCTAACAAGAGATACCCTTAGCTAGACAACAAGCCAATTAGCCAACCTTAGACAACTATCCATGTGTTTGATTTTATAGAAACAAGTTCACACAAAACCACCAAGTGGTATTACATAGAACCATGTGACTAAAATGATGAGCTTACAAAACTATTAATCCCCACATTTAATACTTGGTACTAAGTTTTCCCATCATTAAATATTATTCCCATGTGCAACCCCACATTAAATATTTAATCCAATGTTACATACGACACATAAAGTGCCCCCAAGAATGGTAGACCCATAATTATGCACACATCCCTAGATCTCCTAGATGCTCCAGATAATAAATAAATATTATATTAATAACATTATGCAAGGTGTACAACACACCTTTTCCTAACATTTTGGAACAAGCTCCTTAGGAGCAATAGTAAAAAGAATAAAGGCTTAGTTAAAGAAGGATAAGTTATGACAAAAAATGCTTGATGTGGTGCTTAAATGATGGTATAAATGATTTAGACAATGCATAATAATATGAACGTGCTGCTAATAATCATAATGGGGAGTCAATGTCTTCTGAAGCAAATAACAACAATAATACTCATAGAATAGTGTTGGGTCCACTCGTAGACCTCTTTGACCCACCTTCCTACAACCAAAAGAAGACATTCTTATGCTATAAGCTCCAAGTTTATTGGAGGAGATCTTACTACATGTTATGTTGAGTAAAGGAAACTTCCAACAAACATCCAAAAAGTAGTGTCTCTATCAAATTTCATGAATATGAATAATGCTAAAAGTACAACTAGGTAGAAGTGTTAGAGAAAAATATCTCATGTGGCAAGCATAATCTAGTTCTAGCTAAAGCACCACAAGAAGGTGACAATAAAAAATTTATAAGGAGAAAATTGTTGAGCATGGGAAAGAGAAAATCTTGTAAAATGAAGAATAGTTAAAACTAAAAACTCAAGAAGTCATCAAATGAGATATAACACTAGAGAATTCAGTGCTAGGAACAAATTTTATTATAAGGAATATCCTTCCAATTGTGAATAGAAGAAGAGCTCTCCTATTGAAAATAAAAGATCATAGAAAAAATGAAGTTAGAAGAAAAAAAACTTTTCTTCTCATACAAAGTATCTTGAGAATCAAGCCATAAATGTTTGAGAAAAGAAGGGAAAAAATTAGATGAAGAATCAAAGAAACTTGATGAAGATTTAGAGATGAATGTGATGGATACCTCTCAGCTACAAGATGAAGAAGTAGATATTTATTTGACTTCTAGCACGTGTAATTTATAGTAGACTAATTATGAATTCAAGGGATAAATTGTCATGGTAGAACATGAGAAATAAGGAAAATTAGCATTGCAAAAATTTGGTTCTCATCGGAAGTGTGGGGAAATGGTAAAAGTTTCCCATTTTATAAAAGTGTACATCAATCCCTTACACAGGATTACAAATACTCCTATCCAAGAAGTAGAAATGGTAGAAGTCGCCACTCTTAGTAAAGAATACATAAACCCTTTATATGAAATAATAGAGCATGAAGTAAAGAAAGAAGATCAATAAAAGCCTCGAGAAAGTGAGAAGAAGTTGACCATAGAGGAATTAACCAAGAAAATGGAAAGTATGTATCCTTATTTAGAAAATGATATATTATTGGTTTCCAAAGTGGAATGCTATAAAAATAATGAGTTAGAAATGTGTGAGATTGATACTTTGATAATTATGTTGATTTGATTGGGCATTTGGAGGGAGTAATCTATTTAATTTAGTATTAAAATCTTGATCCATAAGAATGTTGTTGATGATGTCAAGGATTCTAATTAATAGAGGAAAATAATAAATTTGATTGTATTTATATTATTAGAGATTTGTTGCTACATTCTATATCATGCTCAATCTTTTATCATCATAGGAAGCATCAAAAGTAATATGAAAGTGTTCAAATACATCCTTATATAAGAGTATAGAATCTAGGAAGTAAGCTAAGACACATGAAGAGACATGTAGAAGCATCACCTAGTGTCTGCACCAAACAATTGTAAAGAGAAGATATTGAAGAACACATGAAGATTAAATTATTTGATGAGTTCAATATCATCATTCCTATTAGGTCTATCATACCATGCACCTAGATAAATCAAAACTTAATTTATCCTTGGATGAGCATAAGGTATGTGAATTATTATATGTATGGTCCTAAAATGTGTATGGGTGTATAACGGGTGCATTCAATTGGCGAGTTTCTACAAATTCTTCAAATTAAATTAGATAAAGCTTACATTTTGAAAAGAAAAATGTGGTGCTTGGAGGTGTCTCAAATGGATATTTTAGAGTCACAAAAGGATGAATTCTTGCAAGGAACAAGCTGCTTGGGTATCCAATTTCTTGTGGATGGTGGGAATGCATATATTTTATTTTTTGGCAAGCAACATAATCATCACTTTGATATCCAAACTCTTTTGGATTGAGCCAGTGTGGTGTTCAATAATATGTCCTAGGATCACTATAAAATGGAGGATTCAAATAAGCCACAGAGTTATTGGAGATCAAGCTACCATCATAATTTTTTTGGCAAGGACTACGCATAGATTTCATATGCCTTATTGGATGCCTTGAGTGTTTGATCATACCATTTAATGTGAATAGTGCATAAGATACTTTCCAATTCATGGTGAATTAGGTATTAAATGGTACTATAAAACAACTTATTTTTAAATATTTTTATGATATTTTAATATGTTACAAACCATGGAATGATCATCTAAGGCACCTAGATTTGATCTTTGGGACTATAGAGCAATAAGTTCTATTTCAAATTGAATTTGAGTGAGTTTGGAATCACAAAACATTCTATAATTAGGCTATTGTCGTAATTTCCCAAGGCATACATGTGGATCAAAAGAGGACTCATTTTTTTCTAGTTTGGGCTTCCCCTAGTACACTCACTCTATTGAAGAGTTTTCTTAGTTTATGTAGCAATGATAGAGATTTTGTTAAGGGATTCTCACATATATAGTAGGATCCTTAATCAACATGACAAAGAAAAGAGCTTTTGCATGGATGGATAAAAAACAAAAAGCTTTTGATAAGCCTACGAGGGTAGTCATTTTATGTGTTGTATTTTTTATTTCATATTTCTCACATCCATGTGTGGTAGAATTTAGTGTTTCAGAAGGTATTGGGGATTTTAGTTTTGCAAGAGGTAGATGAAGAACAACTTCCTGGCTAAGGGAATGCATATTGCAACTTAGTCCATTGTACATCAAACTAGGCCAGTTATCATTTACAAGATCTGATCTATTTCCTTAAGAGTTTGCATAGAGGGGTTTGCTAGGCTATAGGATCGTGTCCCTGCTTTCTCACCTAAGAAGGAAAGAGGCTTGATAAAGGAACAGTTAGGAGCACCAATTAATAGGATTTTCAAAGAATTTGAGGATCAACCAACTTCGCCTACTAGCCTTGGATAGGTTCACAAAACTATGCTACAGAATGGGGAATAGGTGGTTGTGAAATTCCAAAGGTCGGGTTTTAAAGAGACTTTTTGACATTGATTTTGCCAACTTAAAGTCCATTGCAAAATTCTTTCAGAATAGTGAAACTCTTGGTGGTTCAACAACAAGGAACATGTTACTTCAAATGTTCTATGCAGTTTTTGAGAAAGATGCAAAAAGAGTTATTCAATCACCTCCACGGTTGCCATGCCATATAGGATACAACATATTGATGAATTAATCAAACAACATGGGGCAAAGACCATTGCAGAATTTAGGCTTCTCAACAAGACTCATGGAAGTTTCGAACATTGTTGTGCAACACTTGGAGTTTGCTAAAGATAGGGTCAATCTCACAGAGAGATGCCACAAGCCAGATTGGAAGGTAAGAAGGCATGGTTCTATTGTGAAAGTATTTTTTCATGTATCAATCTGAATGTACGTATCATAGGTATTTTAGTCATAACTTAAAGCGTTTTAGGATGGTTCACACTGAATAGTGAACTACTAGATCAGAGAATTTGATAAAAATCCTTTGGACACTGCTGTCAAATGGACACATTTTGAAATGTACCATTGAATGCATGCATACAAATTAATAAAAGTAATGACAGTCCATTTGGAAGGAATGACAAGCTCATGTATCAATAGGGTTTGTGACTTGTATTTGGTTATGGAGGAAATTAGAAGGTGAATCATGAGTTGACTTTTTAAGACAGAGGAACAGGTTAAGAAGTTTTGTTTCTGAGGTTGTGAAATATTTCGAACCAATTTTTTTTTTATTTTTTCAATTGCAAATTACAAAAAAACGCGCCCGTTAAGGTTAGCTCTAAACCAAAACAATGTTGAAGCAACTCTAACCAGAATGTACACTAGGATCCCGATGAGGGCAAGGCGTGAGCATTGGTCAGAGGATTCGAATGCCGAAACAAAGTTGGAAGGAACTCTAACCAAGGATGGCACCAATGATGGCGAGCATATGGTCAGAGGGTCTTAATTGAAATGCTTATACAAGAACTCTAACCAAGGATGCGTCGGCGAACGATGAGCATGTGGTCAGAGGGTCCCTACCATCTAATTTACTGAAAGCAAACTCAACACCAAGTATGTGCTACCCAATTCTAGTATGGAAATGAGGTGACCATATGGCGGAGATCAAAGGAATACAATTGCGATTACATAAAGTAAAGTAAGACTAAGAGAAGTGTTGACAGTACTACTGTTCAGCTTAGAATGAAATATATAATGCCTGCAAGATCAAGTATTAGAGCTCTTCAATTTGTTGCAACAATAAGGAATCTTTCACAAAGCCTTTAATGATTTCCTAACACCAATCCAAGAAGGAGAATGCAGATTTCCTCAAATCTGTTATGATAGACCTGCACTTTAAATTATATAGCCAGCATGTCTGTAACCCACTAAATTGCTCATATATCACTCAAAACTAATCCAAATGACTTCAAGTTTGATGCAATAGACCTTCAAAAAGATGGCGCCTAGTTTAATAATAAGAAATGGCAACTGAAAGTGGTTATTAGTTACTGGCATGAATCCCAAGACACCCCAAAAAGTACGACCTTCAAGGAATGACGAATTTGCTTTATAAAATCATAAACTTCATATTAAAATCTGCAAATATTCATGAAGAGTCGCCTCTAATAGGGAAACACAATGAGACAATACCCAGAACGATTCTTTTTGTATTTTTTGACTTATGAATGAAAACAACAATCTACTGTAATGAAAATGCAACTCCAGAATTTCACTAAAATGCAAATAAGCTGATCTACAAAACCACACAATGAATTACAATGCAGAAATCCACTACAAATCACTCAACACTAAACTACTTCATCACTAGTCGCTATCTTTCAAGTGAGAAGCAATGCCAAGCTAGGAGGCTTTCATTCCTCGAAGCAATCCCAAAGCCAATCCGGCAGCATAACATTTCTGTAGACAAAAGATGCTGAAAAGAGAACCCAAGGCTTCCTTTTATAATTTGCTGTTGACCTTCTCGAAACCCTAACCTTCTTTTTTCAGAGTCAAAACCCTAATCCCAAGAGATGGCGTCCCTTTCTTCAAATCTTCAAGTTGACTTCTTTTAATTAAATTCCTCACTTAAATAAAGGCGTCCCACTTAAGGCTAAATTTGACCTTAATAATTATAAAATAATCTTCAATGAAGGCGCCACCCTCAAAAGACCACTTTTCAAAACAACATGAAGTCAATAGACTAGGCCAAGGGGTACTATAACATTAAAATATAATGTTATTTAAGTGAAATGAACTTATCTCTCCGAAACTGCATCCTGAAGCCAAAAACTGAATAAACCAATTGAGACAACTGAAGAGGAAAGTCAACTGTGCTGAGACCAACAGGCCCACTGCCCGAAATAGAATTTACTAAAAATAGTAAATTCCTGAAGATGCTCAGAATGCCAAGAAGAACATACTACTGCGAAGCTCTCTGAAAACCCAGAAAGAATCTGCCATTGAAACAACCAACCTCGAGCAAGAGCATCCTTCAAAATAGGAAACCCTAATTTTACCTTCCGACTAGCCTACGGGTCTCCGGAATAGGCCAACGGTCACTGAAAAGATCAGGCTCGAGAAGGGGACATTACAGTCCGCCCTCCCCAAGATTGCTTGTCCTCAAGCAATCGCAAACCAGGATGCTGCAGAATCTCATCATTTTCCCAAGTTGCATCCTCCATAGGCAGGTTCTTCCACTTCACCAAATATTCTCGAATTGTTCTTCTTCTCAAAGAACGCTCTCTGGAATCAAGAATCTCCTCTGGAATCAAAACCAACTGTCCTTCTTCATCCAAAGGTGGCAACTGTGAGGAGGCAACCACATTGTGTCCAAGTGCCTTCTTGAGGCATGACACGTGGAAGACATTGTGTACTCTGCTATCAGAAGGTAGCTCCAACTCATAAGCTACTGCTCCAACCTTTCTGATAACCTTGAATGGCCCGTAGAAGCGAGGTTTGAGCTTCTCAGCTCCACTCTTCTTGAGAGTAGACTGTCTGTACGGCTGTAGTCGGAGATAAACCATATCTCCAACCTCAAAAGAACGCTCAATATGCCTCTGATCAGCATACATCTTCTGCTGATTCTGTGCCATCTGAAGATTATTCTTCAATGATTTCATGATGTCTTGACTCTGCTGCAACAAGTCCTTGGCTTGAGGTGCTTTGCTATCACCAAACACCAAATCGGCAAAGCTAGGTGCTTCATACCCATAAAGAGCCAAGAAAGGAGACATCTTAATTGACATATGAAAGGAAGAATTATAACAGTACTCGCCTATGTGCAGCCATTTAACCCATGCTCTTTGCTGCTCCGACACATAGTTTCGCAAGTAGCCTTCCAACCACTTGTTCACTATTTCAGTTTGTCCATCTGTTTGGGGGTGATAACTCATGCTTGGAGTGAGCACAGTACCACTCATTCTGAAGACCTCTTGCCAAAAAGTGCTTAGGAACTTGTTGTCCCTATCACTCACGATGTTTTTTGGCAACCCATGCAGCCTAAACACCTCATGAAAAAATAGATCTACCACTTGGGCTGCTGAAAATGAGCTGGTAATGGCGAAGAAGTGAGCAAATTTCGTTAGTCTATCCACTACCACATAGATACAATCCTTCCCTTGGGCCTTGGGAAACCCTGTGATGAAATCCATCGAGATGCTTTCCCATTTTTGATTGGGAATAGGGAGTGGTTGCAGCAAACCAGCTGGCAGTGTATGCTCATTCTTGTTCACTTGACAAACTGGACACTCCTGAATGTAGCGTTGAACTTCTCCTTTCAATCCTTTCCAAGAAAATCTTTCTCGGATCTGCCTATATGTCTTAAAGAATCCTTGGTGACCAGCAAGCAGAATGTCATGAAATGTCAATAAAATCTTCTTCCTGAGCTTAGAATCAGCCACCAGAAAGATTCTCCCCTTATAGTGTATCAACCCCTCAATCACCTTGTACCTTTCATCATGAAAAGTACCTTCAATAATGCTGGTTGCAAACTGATTTTTGGCATAATCAGCAAGCAACATGTCCTTCCAATCCACAGTAAGCTCACACAATGAGCTTAAATGGGGTCTCCTTGACAGAGCATCAGCCACAACATTATTTTTTCCTTTGACATACTCAATGTCAAAGTCGTAAGCTTGAAGCTTACTCACCCACTTTTGTTGCCTCTCGTTCAAATCCTTCTGATGCATGAAGTGTTTGAGGCTATTGTGATCAGTCTTGACCACGAACTTGTTTCCCACCAAGTACTGCCTGAACTTGGCTAATGCATGCATAATGGCAAGCATTTCCTTGTCATAGATAGAGTATGTTCTTTCAACACCCCTCAGTTTTCTGCTCTCAAACACAATAGGATGTTTGTCTTGCATTAAGACAGCCCCAACTCCTTCACCGGATGCATCACATTGTAGCTCGAAAGGCTTGGAAAAATCCGGGATAGCCAGAACCGGACAAGAACTCATGATCCTCTTAAACTTGTCAAAAACAGTTTGAGCCTTTTCTGACCAACAAAAAGCTCCCTTTTTGGTGAGATCAGTAAGAGGAGCAAGCATTCTGTGAGTAACCTTTTACAAACCTCCGATAAAATCCACAAAGACCCAAAAAACCTTTCAACTGAGTCAAGTTTTCAGGGGGTGGCCAATCAACTACTGCCTTGATCTTTTCAGGATCCACCTTCACTCCCTCAGCACTGATTATGTGGCCAAGGTACAGTAACTCCTCCATTCCAAATTCACATTTGGATGCTTTTGCGAACAAGCTCTCCAATTCTAGGATGCTAAGCACTTCCTCCAAGTGCTTGAGATGATCCTCCCAGGTCTTACTAAAAATCAAAATGTCATCGAAGAATATTAACACAAACCTTCTCAACTGCTTCTGAAAAACTCAGTTCATACATGACTGGAAGGTAGCAGGAGCATTAGTCAACCCAAATGGCATGACTAGAAACTCAAAGTGGCCATAGTGGCATCTGAAAGCTGTCTTCTCAACATCAGATCCCCTCATTCTAATCTGGTGGTAGCCCGATCTCAAATCGATCTTCGAAAAGAACTTGGCTCCATGTAGCTCATCAATGAGCTCATCTATCCGTGGAATGGGGTATCGATTTTTGATGGTGCTTTGATTCAAAGCACGATAGTCCACACACATGCGCATGGTACCATCCTTTTTCTTCACAAGAACCACTGCTGAAGCAAAGGGGCTCTTGCTTGGGCGAATGAAACCCATCTCCAAGAGTTCTTGAATATTTTTCTTAATATCATCCTTTTGCTTCTTAGGGTACCGATATGGAGTTGTAATAACTGGTTTAGCTCCTTCCTTGAGCTCTATGATATGCTTCGAACCCCGTTCAGGTGGTGCTCCAGGAGGTAAATCAGCAAATACCTTGCTCTTCTTTGTGAGTAAAGACTGCGCATCAGGAGGATAGTCTCTCTTAGTGTCAACCGGACTAGCAAGAAACATCATACATTCTATAGCCCACTCAACTTGATCATGACGAACCAGCCTTGCCATTCTCTTGAATGACACAACCCAAGGACCCCCATTGGACATTCCTCTCAGTACTACCCTCTTCCCATTGGATTGAAACTTAAGCTCCATAGTTTGCAGATTTAAGGAGATCTCTCCCAGTGAACGCAGCCATTGAATGCCTAAAACGACATCCGTATCTCCAATGTTAACCACATAGAAGTCATCCTTGACTTCATAGTTTCCCAATTGCATAGTCATGTTTGAGATCTTCTTGGTGCATGAGATGTGGAATCCATCAGCAACCATGACCTTGAAGCCTTCAAACTCTTCTATTTGCAGCCCCTTCTTTGCCACCACAACTTCATCAATGAAGTTATGTGTTGCCCCGGTGTCAATCAAAGCAACTATTCGCTGCCCCTTAATCATCCCTCGAACCTTGAAGGATTCATTTCTTTGAAAGCTCGAAAGTTGAGCCAAAATAACTCCACTTTCTTTTTCATCTTCAGACTCTTCTGGAACTCTTTCCATTTCACTATCTTCAAAATCAGATTGCTGGTCTGAAAAATCAGAATCACTTTCACCAGCTGAACAGTACTCAATCTGATTAAATTTAACTCCCTTTGGACAAACATGATCTTGAGACCATTTTTCCCTACACCGGAATCATAACCCCTTTCTTCTGAGTTCGTTCACTGTCTCTGGATCCAATCTTGTGACATGAGGATTATGTTGCTTGAACTCCTTGTGCTGAGGTCTCGAAGGAGGTCTTTGATGAGGTCTTTTTCCTTTATCCCCTTTGTGAAAGGGTGGATTGGATTGAAACTTTGCCTTAGGAGCAGCCCACTCCATGTTTCTTGCCTTCTTCATGGCCTCCTGTAGGGAGGGTGGATCAAAAGCTTTAATCCATCCCTTGAGTGGTTCCATCAATCCTTCACTAAAAAGGATCACCAATCGCCTCTCCGTGATTCCAGTGACCATGACTAAGAGTCTCTGGAACTCTGTTATGTAGGCATCAACTATGCCATATTGCCTCAATTGCGCCAATTCTCTTAAATGAATTTCAGGATCCTTTTTCTCAAATCTCTCGATGAGCCTATTGGTGAACTCATCATAAGTTGTGATAGACCGATGACCCAAGGTAACTAGGCCATGGTATCACCACTCGTGTGCCACCCCATCAAGGTGTAACGTAGCAAACTTGATCGCCTCTTCTTCTGCCATGGGTCTGAGAGCTAGATAGTTATCCAGCTTTCGTATCCAAGCTCAGGCTGAACTGTTATCACTCCAATCATAGTGTGGAAGTATAACCTTGTTGACAGCTTGATACAAGTCCTCTTGCACTGGTGTTCTTCTTTGCTCATAATGTCTCCCTTGTCCTTTATTCTTTCTTTTATGATCCATAAAGTCATTATAGGACATATCCATCTTGATGTCGTTAGGGAGAGAATCATACTCCGCACGGCCAAGCCTCAACTGCTCCACGAATGAAGCATTTTCTTCAGGATCTGGCTAAGTGTTTATAGGTGCCAAGAAGGTGGGTTTGAATGGCCTGGCTGAGATGTAAGTGTTGTTTGAAAAAGGTTGAGTTGCATGACCATCATGCTGGTTGGAGGCACTATGTTCTCCTCTATGTCCTGGGTTGCTTTGCGGAATGGTGTTCTGGCCCACTTTCCCCATCATGAGCGATACCATATCCATTAAGGCATCCATTTTCCTTTCAAATCTCTATCCCGGACTTATGGATCTCTCTCTTCCCTTTCCACTATCATCTCTGTTGCTGGTAACCCTCTCGTTACCCCCAACTGATCTCTCACCTTCTGCCATGTCTGCTTCCTGAGAAGACTCCCAATGAGCCCTCAAAACCTCTGAAGCTATCTGACCTTCTGGAGCCTGATAGGGCTGGAACTGTTTTCCAACCTTCTTGTCTTCCCTTGCAATGTACCTCTTTTCTCTATCACTCATAGATAGTTTGTTCACAGGATGGCAAGATCTTGGCTCTGATACCACTGAAATATTCCTAACCAATTTTTTTTTATTTTTTTTCAATTGCAAATTACAAACAAACGCACCCGTTAAGGTTAGCTCTAAACCAAAACAATGTTGAAGCAACTCTAACCAGAATGTACACCAGGATCCCGATGAGGGCAAGGCATGAGCATTGGTCAGAGGATCTGAATGTCGAAACAGAGCTGGAAGGAACTCTAACCAAGGATGGCGAGCATATGGTCAGAGGATCTTAATTGAAATGCTTATACAAGAACTCTAACCAAGGATGCGCCGACGAACGACGAGCATGTGGTCAGAGGGTCCCTACCATCTAATTTACTGAAAGCAAACTCAACACCAAGTATGTGCTACCCAATTCCAGTATGGAAATGAGGCGACCATATGGCGGAGATCAAAGGAATACAATTGCAATTACAGAAAGTAAAGTAAGACTAAGAGAAGTGCTGACAGTACTATTGTTCAGCTTACAATGAAATATATAATGCCTGCAAGATCAAGTATTAGAGCTCTTCAATTTGTTGCAACAATAAGGAATCTTTCACAAAGCCTTTAATGATTTCCTAACACCAATCCAAGAAGGAGAATGCAAATTTCCTCAAATTTGTTATGACAGACCTGCACTTTAAATTATATAACCAGCATGCCTATAACCCACTAAATTGCTCATATATCACTCAAAACTGATCCAAATGACTTCAAGTTTGATGCAATAGACCTTCAAAAAGATGGCACCTAGTTTAATAATAAGAAATGGCAACTGAAAGTGGTTATTAGTTACTGGCACGAATCCCAAGACACCCCAGAAAGTACGACCTTCAAGGAATGACGAATTTGCTTTATAAAATCATAAACTTCATATTAAAATCTGCAAATATTCATGAAGAGTCGCCTCTAACAAGGAAACACAATGAGACAATACCCAAAACGATTCTTTTTGTATTTTTTGACTTATGAATAAAAACGACAATCTGCTATAATGAAAATGCAACTCCAGCATTTCACTAAAATGCAAGTAAGTTGATCTACAAAACCACACAATGAATTACAATGCAAAAATCCACTACAAATCACTCAACACTAAACTACTTCATCACTAGTCGCTATCTTTCAAGCGAGAAGCAATGCCAAGCTAGGAGGCTTTCATTCCTCGAAGCAATCCCAAAGCCAATCCGGCAACATAACATTTATGTAGACAAAAGATGCTGAAAAGAGAACCCAAGGCTTCCTTTTATAATTTGCTGTTGACTTTCTCGAAACCCTAACTTTCTTTTTTCAGAGTCAAAACCCTAATCCCAAGAGATGGCGTCCGTTTTTTCAAATCTTCAAGTTGACTTCTTTTAATTAAATTCCTCACTTAAATAAAGGCGTCCCACTTAAGGCTAAATTTGACCTTAATAATTATAAAATAATCTTCAATGAAGGTGCCACCCTCAAAAGACCACTTTTCAAAACAACATGAAGTCAATAGACTAGGCCAAGGGGTACTATAACATTAAAATATAATGTTATTTAATTGAAATGAACTTATCTCTCTGAAACTGCATCTTGAAGCCAAAAACTGAATAAATCAATTGAGACAACTGAAGAGGAAAGTCAACTGTGCTAAGACCAACAGGCCCACTGCCCGAAATAGAATTTACTAAAAATAGTAAATTCCTGAAGATGCTCAGAATGCCAAGAAGAACATACTACTGCGAAACTCTCTGAAAACCCATAAAGAATCCGCCATTGAAACAACCAACCTCGAGCAAGAGCATCCTTCAAAATAGGAAACCGTAATTTTACCTTCCGACTAGCCTACGGGTCTCCGGAATAGGCCAACGGTCATTGAAAAGATCAGGCTCGAGAAAGGGACATTACAGATTGCTGAATCTAAAGGAGAAAGGGCAGACTTTCGTAAAGTCTGTGCAATGCATGAAGACCTTTCTGAAAGTTTGTGCATACAATAATAATAGAAATGAGAGTGAAAAGGAAATATTATAGAAGGTAATAGCTACTTCGAGGAACAGCAAGCTACCTTGGAAGGTGTAGAAGAGCATGCCATAAAAAGGTAGTAAAAGCAAGCACCATTGATATGGAGGCTCTTTATACTTTTGCTACTTGAAGTTAGTGGAATATGCATGTGTTTTCTGGGTATTGATCAAAGTGTCGCGTATAGGAAAAAAGTAGAACATCCTTTTTCTTTACAGAGCAAGACAAATCACATACAGTGTTAGCAACTACATGCTAGACGTTTTCCTGTCCACTATCCTCAACCAATTTATTATGAGAGAAGATAATGTTCTTGCACTCCTGTACACGTTTTTGTGATATTAACCATGCAAAGATTTGGAAGTGGGTTGTTTGAAACTAGCCATCCAAACATTAGTTCAAATGTAGAGATAGAAAAACAGAGACATGCATCATTTTTGGGAGCTACATGGGCGTTTACATGGAGTGGATTGGTGCTAGGAACATTCATTTATAACTGTTATCTGAAGTGTGTGCCTTCAAGAAACATATTCTTGGGAACACATATCAGCCTTTCTTTTCTCACGTTCCTTGATGCCATCTTGGTGTCATGCATCAATATTTTTGATAACTCAGACAAAAGGCAATCTCACTTAGTTTTTCCAAGAGAAAGATGAGGAAATCTTTGATACGATGAGGAAGTTTGAAAATGTTAAATCTGTTTTTGATAGCTTGATTGATGAGAGACATATGCCCTCATTAAATACCTATACAATCTTTGTGAGTACTCTCACTGTCCAGAAATTTTACATGGAGTTAAAATCAGTCATATCTCAGATAGAAGTGGTGGAGAGAATGAACCTTGATAGGGGTTATATATCTCCATATTTTATTACCAACCAAAAGACTCAGAATTGTGAGATGGAGAATCCTCTAGTTTTGATACATGAAAAGAAAGTGTCAAGTTTGCAAGCAATAATTCTTGATGGATCTTGCACTGGAGAAACAAAGGCCTTTTCTGATTATACCAGAGGATGAAGAGATGGAAACATTGGCTACTTTGATCTTGAATAAGCTTTGTACAGGGGTGAATGTTTGTGCTATTAAGGCTTCTGTTTTGGGTGAAATTAGGAAAAATAATTGCAGGATCTTGCTGCACTTGCTGGTGGACAGATCATATCAGAGGATCTGGTATGAAGCTTGACAAAGTAGAATTCAACATGCTTGGAATAGTTAAGAAGGCGACTATCTCTAAAGATGTTACTATAACTCTTGATGGAGGTGGGGACAAAAAGCAATTAAAGTGATATGCCAGCAAATCTGTACTAGTATTGAAGCAAGAAAATCCGATTATGCCAAAGAAGAGCTCCAAGAGAGGTTGGCAAAGCTATCAGGAGAAGTTGTTCTCAAGATTGGAGGAGTCAGTGAGTTTGATTTCTCAGGGAATTTGTTATTGTGTATTAATGCTAAAGAGATCGGCTACATTAATAACTCTAATGTTCTTTTATTTAATATCATTGTCATTGATAACTGGAAGGTCAACTCATTTCTATCTAGGACAGAGCACTAAGGTGTAGCCACATGGAGAGACATGGTTTGAAGTTAAGCAAGGGACATTCCTCCACATGCCAAATCCATCAAAAGGACAGCATTAGCATGCTAGTCAATGCAAAAGGATCAAACCGAAGCTATTGGCAGAGAAAGGTCATTAGTATGACAGTCATCGAGAGAAGATAATAACAGAGTCAGAGTCAAAGGTAGCTAGGAGTCTATGGTAGTCCTATGAGTAGAGAAAGAATGAGGGAAATAGAGAGAGATTTGAGAAAAATAGTACAAAGGGGAGGGAGGCAGAGGTAGGGAGAGATACAGAGATTTGGAGGGAGAGAGAGGGATAAGATATTTTGGGGGGAGAGAGGGGCACACAAAGAGAGGAATATTGATAGAGAGAGATGTAGAGAGAGTTGGAGACTGAGGTGGAGGGAGAGAGAGCTGGATGGTTAGATTCAAGAACATGATGCTTTTAGTGCAGGAAAAAACATGAGTGGGTTTTGGCTGTTAAAGAACAGCCAAAGAATGATTGCAGAGGGCAGTTCAATGATGGACAGCCAAACAAAACAGGGCATGAACACTACGATGGAGGTGCAGGACAAAGAAGGAAGGACTGATCACTAGAAAACAGTCCCATGAACATAGGACGATGGTCCTAGAGGATAAAAGCAGAGTTATGACTATGCATAATAGAGAGAAGACAAACCAAACAAAAAGGAGGAACTACAGCTGGCTTTCAAGCCCAAATTAGTAGGCAGTGGTTAATGAGCATGCATACAAGACAAAAACAATGGCAGCAGCCTTCTAAAAGCGAATTCAGCCACAGAGGATGAATAAGATCAAAAGGCATATGCAGTGATAGAGGACACCAAATGCACAGTCCAAATGTCCCCAGACAGTGATTAAGTGGTAGAGTTCATGACAGAGAGCAAGATAGAAGTGAAAGCTCATAGAAAATGTCAAATTCTATGTTTACTTGTGTCTTTCTTGCTACCAAAGACAAATGATTCTCAGTGTATGGCTGATCATGATAAACTTGCTGACTGGATGACCAAGGGATTGTCATAAAGAATGGCGTACAATCCAAATAGGGCAGTAAGTGATAGTCTGTATGCTTATTGTATGACAGTTAGAAAAGACAAGCATGGTGAAAATGTGATAGTGGTTTGCTACAGTGAAGAAGATTTTGCACAGTGACAAGAGATAAGTTAAACAGATGATCAATTCATCACAGCATGTATTGTCATAAAATGCAAGGGTAAAGAAGCTTTCATAAATGAAACATGTGACATTTTCTTGATCTTGAAGATCTCCCATGCCTTAAGAGACATTTAGTCATTTCAAACTCTCATACACATATCCTATTAGCAAGTTTGAAGTAGTCCCCAGCAGTTGGGAGTTAAATCATAACCTCTTTCCATGCATTTATGAGGAGTTGGACATCTAGGAGCAGTTTAGTGAGTTGTACAACAGACGGAGAGAATGTAGGGAAGTTTTGACCCAGTTTGAAGCATCTCCAAGCATCTATAAGTTGTTCAAGGAGCCTTGGCTAGTGGATAAGGTCAAGGTATGAAGTTTTCATCATTCAAACACCTTTTTGGAGCAATTTAAGGGGCTCGAAAATAGGGATGACAGTTTAGAACGCCCAAGAAGGGTTGACCTAGCAAGATGAAGTGAACACTTATCACATGTTCGTAATCTCTAGCAAGCTATCGAGCAGCTTATAAGCAAGCTTAAGGGAAGATTTTAGCTAGTACTTACTCTTCTAATCTTTGTATTGTAACTGGTTTTAAAAGTTATTTCAAGCTAGAGCAGCTTTGTAACTCCGTTTTCAAGCATGCACAGTTGTATGTAAGATCAATAAAGATATTTTACCTTCCCATCGTTGTTTATTGTGCAAATTTCTTAAGATAATTGATGTAATCTTGTGGTGATATTTTTTCCCTTTGATTTTTGTCCTATTTTCCTTGTCTTTGTGCGGAAAGTATGTATTTTTGTAGGTCAAAACTTGTGTTAGCTAGTTAAGAGTACAGTTTAAGTTGTGATAGCATTTATAGCTCTTTCTAAACACTATTTTTGACACAATAAACCTAGTTATAAAACACTTTGCAAAGACATACAAAATACTGAGTTGTGTATGTTTTGAGTTTGAATTGTTGATCATTTTATGTGTCCAAACAACAATATAGGCTTAGAAATCATTTTGGTTCATCACCTTATTATTCTTAGATTTCATTTTGTTTTCTTTCACCCTTTTCTCAGCATGCAGCAATAGGATAGGTTAATTAGGTGAAGTCTCAAAGAGAACCAACCCTCTCTAGAGGTTGATCTCCAAAATCTGAGCCCGCACTCAGGGAGATCATCCCATGTTTCACAAGGTGGCTGAGCGATTCTATCAACTTAGCAAGGGTGCACACTTTACAGACAACAATAATACCATGACATTTGAATTTAAGTATTTTATATTTTTGTGGGTAACAAATAGTTGGAGTCAAGTTGTCTTTGACCCACAACTAAATTAAATTTTAGAAAATGGAAGTCAAGGCTCCCTAATGGTATTAAACTAGAAAATTAGTCCTTGCTTAGAATCATGCTATTAGATATTTAACAACGAAATTCCAATAGAATTAAATTGGTCCATACAACATTAAGGGTTTGAACTACATTAACAACTGTGACCTAGAAATTCACAACCTAAACCTTTTATGTAGCCTTAACTTACAATGATAAGCTTAAACTACAAATTTCAAGTGTTAAATAGCCTTTTTCTTATATATACATATATTTGGGGGTTGCTTAAAAGAATTAGTAGGATATACTATAAAGTGGAGGAATTCTCGACTTATTTTGATTGTACTCATAGCCTATATTTTAATTTAATTTTTTTTAATACTACCAAAGACATGTCAAAGTAAAATATAAATGCCCATGTATCAATATTTATGAATATAAATGCCAATGAAATCAATGCTCTAAATACTCATAACAAAAAAGTGGTGGTTAGATTAATGGATGATGGATATCTAAATGATATATAGCTTTGTCCTCTTGTATAATACCCTAGCTTTTAAATTTGAGACTTTTGCATTTCAATAAGTAACAACTAGTTGGAGTCACCTTTGCTTGGGCCTATAGTTAAATTTTATTTTAAAAAAATAGGAGTCAAGGTTGCCTTGGTAGTATTAAACCAAAAAATTGCCACCCTAAGTTAGAATTATACTATTAGATATGCAATAGTGAAAATACAATAGGCTAAAAATTGATCCATAATTTCTCAAGGGTTTGAACTGCATTGACACCCTATTCTAGAAAATCACAACCCTAAACCTTCTACATAACCTTGAGCTTGCAACGACAAAATTGAACTATGAGTTTCAAATCTTCAAGAACCTTTTTCTTATGTATACTTAGATTGGGGGTGCTTAAAAGCATTAGTAGGATATATTATCAAGTGGACGAACCTATTACTTGTTTTAATTATAGTCATACCTAATACTAATCACCAATGTTTCAATAATATTGAAGGCACACCAAGTAAAATACAAATGCCTATGTATCAATCCTTAGAATGTAGATGCTAATGAATTTAATGCTCTAAATTTTGTTATAACAATAATGCAATGATTGGATCAATGATCGATGAATCTCTAAATGATGCAGAGCTTTATCCTTTTGTATTTTGATGGATTAAAAATAGTTGGAATCATATTGGCTTAGGGCCATGATTAAATTTGATTTTGGAAAGTGGGAGTCAAGGTCACCGTTGTGCTATTAAACTTGATTCAAGGATGCCCTAATAATTTTGAATGAAGACTCAAAAATCATGATTAAAGTTTGGGCCTAGACTAATAAATAAATGGGGACACAATAAATCAAATTAGATTAAATTGAGACAAAATACCAAATCTTCTTTAGGATATACCATCTAAATACCAAAATATTACATTAGAGACAAAATTCTAAACAAATAAAAACTTGATAATGGGCAAGAGAGGCAAGATGGGTGATGATTTATTGATTTGATAGGGGTGTGTTAGATGATACAAATACTAGGGGTATTCTTTTATGATGGTTATGTCATTGTGTCAAGTGTTGGTAGAAGGTGGCAACAATTGATGCATTGTATTTGGTGGTCTTGTCCTACATTCTCTCCATTTCTTGTTGTCATCAGTATTGCATAGTGTTGATTGTCTAGCTTCTTTTGCTACTATGGCATTTTGTGCATGGGAGTAGGAAGGAAAGAAGCGGTATTTTTAGGTTGCTCCAACAAAGGCATTAGCGGGGAGGGTGGAAAAGTAAAGAAAATAGAGAGTGTTTAATGAGGAGATGTTGGATGATTTCATTGCTTATTTGGAGAATGAGACTCAAACACTCAAACTTGATGTTGTGGATATTGCATATTTGAGAGATCGCCAAAGAGATGGGCAAGGACTTATGTGTGGCCATTCATTTAGCCATGGTGAATTTATCACTTATCCAAAGCAAATGCATGGTAGGAGGAATGTATTTGACATTTCTTAGAGCTTAAGCTATGCCTCAATGTTGTCAATTGTCGTTGGGTTTTATTTGGTCCACAATGACATTGGGGATTTGAAGACTAGGTTGAGATCTACTTCAACTATTTAATGGACTATTTGCATGCTTTGAAGCACCAATAGGTATCCCTTAATGGGTATTGGGGGAGATAGCCAAGAGCTTGAAGGTATTTCTCCCCTATGATGCTATCTCTATTATTTTTTACTATTGTATTTGAAAGAGCTCTAAGGAAGTGATTAATGTTGGTTTGCTTGACAAAAAGAATGTATGTGACAAATGTATTATGGTAAATAGGAGTTCCCCAAAGCTTATGTAATCTGCTTTGACTTTGATATTTTTACTAAAAATGTAACTCTCAAATTATCTCTGAAGGGGAGGCCATTCTATTTTGCCCTCTCTTTGTGAACTTTGGTGGTAGATGGTTTTTGTTCATTGGCTTGATAAGAATATAGCATGTTGTGAGTCAGGTTGTGTTTAGTCCGAAATATGTATAACTTTGCAAGATGATTATAGTATTTTGTGACTAGTAGCTTTATTGTTTCATCGAAGCCTCACCTTTTATGCTGAGTGATTTGAAATTAACTCTCTTGTGAAACTAATCGACCGTCTCCTAATTTTTGCCAATTTTTGTGGCTCCTAAACCTTACCAAATTTATTATTTCAAAAATCAAATTAAAAAGGGGGGCTACAAATGCACTTTCCACCACCACAAAATAAAAAGAAATATGAAAAATAAAAAGATTCGGAACGTAGGCCACAAGACATAATTATTCCTCGGCTTTAAAAAAGACGAGAAGAGTAAAGCAATACGAATCATTTAAAGTGGAATATAGAACACCTAAAAGGAAAGGATAGTATTGCGAGAGAAAAGTAAAGCAACACGCATCAAATGGCTTCTTTTGCGTCTGTAACAGGGTGTAGGCACGATTAGGTGCCGAGTTCAAATCTATAACCAACTCTGAAACATTAAATACAATAAAAAATCTGTATAAACGTTAATGGATTTCCCGCAATAGAGCTTAGAATGAGGAAAAGAGAAGCACATATTGAGAAGAAAGCGTCGGGTTGCTTAGGCGCCGTCTTCCATCAAAAGCTTTCATTTCTAGTGCCAATCCTGCAAAAGGCAGGAACAATGGAGCTGTTTCTGATACCGATAACGAAAAGGAAGGGCTTGACTTTTATGCAACTCTTAGAAAACTAAAATCAGGTCTGGCTTCATTTTATTCAGGAATTTTATGCTTCAGTCGTGCTCTAGTCAGACAAGTTGAGCTCTGTTGCCGCTGTGATTTTTCATTTCTTCGGCTGGATGGATAAAATGCCTATGAGAAGGTGAGTTTTCCATGTCCATTTCTACATACACATTCATATTTAGTCCAGTTTCTCCGCTGGAATCATTTTTCTTTTCGCACTTTGTTGTGTGATCGGATTTAGTCCGCAATTCTCCGCGGCTGTTTTACCAGAACCCTTCCTCTTTCCTTTCATTTCCTTTGATTTGTGTGTTAGGAATTGAAGGTTTTTAGGTTTATTTTAATTTTATTTTTTAGGGTGAATGTAATTTTTATTTTGGGTTCATAATCTTTAATCTGTTTTTTATTAACGAAGTTTTTCGGAATATATAATATTTTGTAAATTTACTCGATATGGAATCAGTTAAATCTCTGTGTATTCTGTTAATTTAAATATTTTAAATACATTTATATGAAAAACGTGGGGAGAGATATAGCTTTTAAAGTGTTAATTTGATACATTTATAGGTTGCATTTCTTTTGCAAATTTAATTGATATGGAATTAATTTAGTTACACTTAGCCAATTTTATATCAATGTTTTTGTAGAAAGTTGAAATATACATAATAGGGGACTAACTTCAAAGCAATTTTCTAAACATCACAAACATTTTTTCTCACATTTAATTAAAATACAAATTCGAACTTGTCTACCCTTTCTACTAGCCATTGTGAGTTGTTTTAGCACACATTCCATGCGGCATGTAAATATTTAATGTTATTTAAAGGCTCCATATAACACTTAAACACATAATGATGGAATAAGAGATTAGTAGAGCATTTACTTTTGATTTTAAGATTATTAAAGGAATCAAATCCACATCATCATGTAAGCCACCTAAATGTCTACAAATGTTGTCTTTGATAATTTTCATTGTTGTTGATTTAGCTCGCCAAGGGGTTTGACCTAAGAGAACTTGTTTGGCTAGATCAAGTTGGCAAGCTCCTTAATGGTGTCTCTAGACACCACCTCAACAAAATAAGACATCTAAAAGGTAAAGGTGAGCAAATTTTCAAGTCCACTTTTTTCAAATCATTTCTACACATCTCAAATCAATTTTATGTGTTAGATCAAATTCACAATAGTTAGGATTGACTCCACAACGATTGAAATCGATTCATATATATGTGATAGTTCAAACTTAAAAACGTTCATCAAGTTGAGAAAGATGATTTTATGACAATAACTAATTGATTCAAAATGAAACCAACAACAATTATCTATCATTCATCTATAAAAAAACGAACCCTAGGTGTACATAAAAGTTAAGAGATAATAATTCTTTCTTTGTAGAAACTATTAACATAAATAAGTTGTATATAAAAAATAAAGTACTAAGACTAATAGATCTAACCTATAAATAGCAAGTACAATCAACTAAAAATGGAAACATCTAATTTGACATTATTAGAAAAATAAAATGATGAAAAATAGCATGCACACAATTGAAAAAGGGTTGTCTATGATAAAAAAATGCTTGAAAATAAAATAAAGAAAAATAACATGTGCACAATTGGACAAGGGTTATCTATGATAAAAAAAAATGTTTGCATGAGAATTTCAAGAGTTTTGATGCCTTTTTTTATTGAAAATGGGGTGTGGTTGCCATACAAGAAGCGCGTTGTAGCTATGCTAGAGGGGTGCACATGACCAAAAGGGAACATATAAACTTTGACCTAATAGTTTTAAAATTTTCCATGAAGATTTATCATCAATTTAGAACCCTATTAGGACTTGCAATTGGCCTTTGTTCACTCTTGATCAAGAGATTCAAATCTAATCTAAAGAGACAAGAAAATATTCTTGTGTTAGTTAGGATGTTTCCTTGAAGTCAATCCCTTACTAAGTATATTTTGACTTTCTAGACCTAGAGATGATAATGGCGATTTGTGTAACAATGGTATAAATAATCAAATCTGAGGAGGTAGATCTAGGACATATGTGTTCTTGTGATGAAAGAAAAGGGGAGATGGAAAAGGTGATCACAAAAGAACAAACAAGAAGTGCTAGAGGCTTCATATTTGGTAAGGGTTTCAAGGATTAGGGAATGTAGATTTGGAGAATGAACATAAAGGTTTCTAATGACTCATAGGTGAAGGAAAACAAGAGAATAAAACATAATAATGAAAATGGGGAAGAAAAACTATGATGATGAGATGACTCAAAGGATCAAAGGAAACTTCATAGCTTTGTATCTTCAATCCTAATTTTATTATCTTCTTACCTTGATGATGTACTTGTAGCTTCCCTTTACGAGATGGAGAGAGGAATTTAAATTTTTACAATGATGCATTCTTTGTGATATGTGGGAAAATAAATAATAAATATGATTATGTATTATTTTTAAGGGCTTATGAACATACAAGAATTAGTAAGGATTAGATCAACTATAAGTGAGAAAAGTTTGGTTTAGAGATTCCACAAGATCAAGTGCACCCTTGGGCATAAATGGAATTTTAGGCTATAGGTATTTTATTTTAGGAGGTGGCTAAGGAGTGTTGAATAGGTTATGGGAGGCTTGTATTGTCAACCTGTGCTCAATAAAATGGCTATAAATAATTGTAAATGGACTTTAAATATACTAGAGATACGAACACCAAAATGAGCATAAAACATAATGTGGAGATTATGAAGTCTGCAATTTTTGCCATTACGAGATAATAGAGGTAAGATCATCTATCCTCTACTTTAATTATCATATTATCTAGGTTATTTTGTGTTCTTATTGGTTGCATTTATTTAATTATCCAATGGATAATTTATGTAGGTGGTACTTACCCCTTACATTTTTGGTGAAATAAATATTCCTATGTGACTTAGGGTTTCTTCTTCTTCATTAGTGTTTATGATTACTTTAATTACACTTTAGATTTTGTGAGGGTTTTGTGTGTTTGTTCATTGCTCTACTTCTTCTAGAGTATGGCTTAAATTGATTGACCTTAGCTTTCTTATAGGGTTTGAATTACATTGCTAAGGATCCTTCTTACACAACGAGAAGAAATTTATAAGGTATATCAAAAGAGGTTAGAAGAAAAAAATTAAGAGAAAGGTAAATCTTAGATAACACACAATCATCTCAACCAAAATCTACCAGCTATACACCTAAGAAGGATAAGGATTACGTATTGCCAAAACTAGTGTTTTCATGTTAAGAGTATTATCACATGGATTCCAAAGAATAATATTGAAGTCCAACAAATGCATCCACCTCCTAAGAAGTAAGAAAAGTGGATAAAGAAATAAACATGTAATGTTCCACAAATTGATAGGGTGCTCACAAAGAGTACAAATTCTTACCAAGAAGAAACATATGTGATTCAAAAAGAAAGTCATTCAATTGAACAAGAGGGATATGATGAAACCTTTTGGGAAGAGGATGACCTCTTTGAGGGTGATCCTCTCAAATATATGTAATGAGAAATTGTGCATTACCATGCTATATTTATCTATATGTACATATATTAGCTTTTAGTTTTTGCACATGTTTTTAAACTTTGGCCTTTTTATGTATGTTATGATGTATTTTTATTCCTATTTTCATTTTAAATTTTAAATTATTTATGCTATGATTTTTTTCTTTTTATTCTCATTTCACCTTCAATATTATTTATGCCATGATTGAGATGTTTTCCTATTCATATTTCACCTTTGATACTATGCTTTATGTTTTTGTTTCATCCCTTGGGAAAATCTTTCTTAAATTACTTGTATACTTTCTTATGTGTCATGATGAAATCCTATGTTTGTGTATCCTCTATGTTTGTCATCTATGATTTCACAACCTTTCATGCTAATTTACACATTCCTAGGTTTTTATGCATTTTATGTCCTACTTTTCTACCTTGCTTATCAAAATGTTTCATGCTTATTATATTACTTCCTTACTTATCATAGTTCTTCCATAATACGGGTGAGAAATTTTTGAATTTGAATTTGATGACTTTTAGACTATGTGAGATTTTTTGTTAAATTTTAGAAAGCATCTCATTACCATTATACCATAAATTTAACAATTTCGATCCCAAATACTAATAAAAATCTTGCACATGGTTTTTTTATGGAATAAGCATTATATATTAATTACAAAAGTTTCTAAAAATATATCACAACACAAAAAAGGGTGGGTGAGATAGTCAAACCCAAAATTCTAATAAATGCAAAGCCTTCAACATCATAAAAAATAAAAAAAGATCATAAGAAGTAAGAGTTAAAGCACCAACAAAAAGAGGTGGATCATAATCACCTAGTTTATACACATCCTATTTGACTTGTTCATCAAGAATGGATTCCTAGATATCAAGAGTACCATCAAGATTATCCTCGTTAGCCTACACTTCCTCAAAGGGTTGAATAATAGCCTTGGTAAGAGACATTTCCAAAGTGATCTAAGGGATTTTTCCAATATCAATCCAACTAGGAGCTCTTGTAGAGTAATGTAGAGGACATGTTGAACAATGGTAAGAGGACTAAAACCATCCATGAAAATTATGACCATGATCTCTATGTTGGGAAGCATAAGAAGCATCTTGCCCACACATTTGTTGATTGTGGCCATGTCAAAGATCTCAAAGATGTGATGGACCCTATTAGACATGAGTCAATTTCACTCTAGCAATCGTACAAGGAACATTACCCCAATGATCAAGAAAA